>CAJHNH020004735.1:335000-392500 GCA_905116865.2 Candidula unifasciata
ACAACAACAAAACAAAAAAAGCTGGGGCTGGTTCTGCAACGTCCTGTAAAGGATACGCAACTAACTAAAAATAGTGACCCCGTCATGATGTGCTATGAAACATTTTTGTGTCTTCAGCAAGGCGCTCTCGTAATTGACAACCAGTACTGATCCCAATCTGGTCACTGTAGCTTTCAGTTTGTACCAGGAGCTTTAGGAAAATTGGGGCCTAGGCCTCTTGAGCGCCACTCAACCTCCGAATGTTTTTTTTAATGTTAAATTAAAAATTGATATCACAGCACTCGGGACACTCCCATAACCACGCCATTCCCATCTTCAGCCGCAAGCACAGAGTTCCAAATGCGATGATACCAGCAAATGTCCGATTGTATATCCTCTTGTCTTTCCAGTGAGTGTTGAGTGTCGGTCAGATCATCTGGTCACTACTCGCTGACCATCATCCTGCTCAGACTGTGATGATCTGTTTGTCCCGCCGCACTGTTCACTTGCACCCAAAGACCCTTGCAACATCCAGCTTGTCATGCATCAATTCACTACCAAGCGGTGCAGAACCAGCACGTCTGTCTGCCTAATCGTTTCTCAGAACACACACATTTTAACGGGGACTAGATTATAAGGAGCCTACCCCCCCCCCCCCACCCCCTCCTTTCTTGACCATGTCTAGAAGTTCTCTTTTTTAGGTTTACGTTAATACCTAACATATTATTTTAAATATATCATTATATTTATTTGCTATTCAGAATATTATTATCAGAAGCATTGTTTATATTAGTACTAAGCACTTCAACAAGGCTTTTGCTCATTGCATCCCCTTCCCAACTTAGAAATTGTGAAATGGGGCGGAGTAGTGTGCCCGCGATTGTATGTTGTTTTCTCTATTATCATTCTGCATCAAAGAATGCCAATCAATACACATGATTCTATCTCTCATGGTATATCAGCCCAATGTTCAATCTCCAGTGTTGACACACCCGATATCATATCCGAGAAGATTCTTTGAGCAACAATCGATGCGTGTTAGCTCTTTAGTTCGTTACTGGCATAATCTCTGTTAGATTTTTTAGGGCACTCAAGTATTACTACTACAGGAGGCTGCAAGGTCTCGAGGCATGGTGTCCGCCATGAGTGCTAGAGGTTCCGGGTTCAATCACCTGTAGGAGCTGGGATTTTTTTTTTCACGTGGACTTGGACCTCTAGTAATTCCCCAGATCTCTGGGTAGTGAAATCGGACGCTCGTGTGCATTGTTCCGCATGTAAAAAATCCCTCGGGCCGTTGAAAAAAATAAAAAAAAGTAGCCTAACGGAGCTGCCCGGGCAAAATGTGGAATTAAAAAAACTACCCAAAGTATTTCAGGATCCCCGTAGGTGCTGCAGAGTCTGTGCACTGTGCTAAGATTGTTCGGACTCAGATTTGAATTAGAAGAAGAACGAAGCACTTATAGGTTACTACCCGTGTGCCATAATGTTGATCCGTTGTTCAAACCCTAAGTATTACTACGATAGCTTTCATAAAGGCTACCGGCCTCCTGATATAAGTTTTCTGACAGAAGGATCGAAGAAGAAGAAGAACTACAATATCAAATTATCAGTGACCACCTTCAGCATTGTCATCTTGCGATATTTTGTCCTCAGTGCACAACGGACAAGCCCATAAGCGCGCGGATCCCATCTGCAGTATATCCCCCAGCGTGTGGCAGATGATAACACAAGTTATGTATTGGTCTACTATTCTTCTTTGGATACCCATTTAGCTTTAGACAACGCATCAAGGGGTTACCCATACATGTTCCGTTCTACTTCTGATTCAAGCAGACGCCATGCCTGGAGACCACGCAGCCCCCCTTTGGCTACTTATATAGTGGTCACGTCTAGCGAAACCTTTTTCGACTGCTGTACCTGTAGTCGTCTCAGCATCATCATCACCACTTTCATGTAGCAGGCCCTGTGACAACTGTACTCCTATGATGACCACTCCCAGCCTTATGTGTCTTTTTCTTGGCGTTCACCGGCTGTAATCTCCGACGGATAGTTCCGATTTTTCGCCTACCTCTGCTTTTTCAGACATGTTCCAGAAGCTGGAGTGTTCCGTGCACATCCGTTTTACAGTTTATTTGTATGCAGATCGTTGGTTCTTACCTCCCATGCAGATACACCTCGACTTCGAAGGAAGCTCCCATTTAGGCTCTTACGGCATGCTTATTGGAAAGGCAGTGGGTCTCTTCTAGTTTTGCTTAGAGTGGGGCTCAGAAACTCACAGGGGAATGTGTATGTGTACAACCAACAACCCGCGTCCACCTCGTGCTGGGTTGTGTGCGCTCTTGCTATAGTGTGTGTAATCTCGTGCTACGGTGTGTAATCTCGTGCTACGGTGTGTAATCTAGTGCTACGGTGTGTAATCTCGTGCTACGGTGTGTAATCTCGTGCTACGGTGTGTAATCTCGTGCTACGGTGTGTAATCTCGTGCTACGGTGTAAAAACATGCACATTGGGTCGTCACAATAGTATGATTGTAATATTATGTTTGAAATATTACGTGAGAACTGTGGTGGCGTAGCGTCTAGACGCTCGCCTGCGGGCCTGAAGGGCAGGGGTTCAAACCCGCCTGAAGTCGGCTCTTTTTCAGAATTAACATTAGATCCCAGGTTTCTCCAGCCCATAATTGACACCAGGTAATGTCCTGGGAAGTAAAGACGGCTGATGTGATGATGACCACACCCACACCCACCCCCAATGCAGATAGATCTATAAAATATAGATCTAGCGCTATATACACAATACGCGCAAGGGCACTTTTTGGCCTCATTTTATATATATAAACAACAGTTTGAAAAGAAAACTTCTTTGATAGATTTTGGGAAGAGCTAAGACCCCTATTTTCCTGAACGACATTTTCCCCGTACAGCCCATGAAACGTAGATAACATTCCAGGCAATTTACCTTTTGAAAGATGAAATCCACAACAGTAATAAATAAAACTTAACCTTAACAGTGAAATTGTAGTATGCTTATTTTTACACCCCTTATCAGTTATATTGCTAATGTGAGTCATTGAAGAGCCACACGAAAGATTAGTTGTCGTGCCTTGTACCGACAACCAGCCACATGTTATTAGGGACAATTAGTAGTTTCTTGTTTTGGCAGATTAATGAAAGGCAGCCGAGACTTAATTTGATCATACAGAGGGAATAACACAAGCTTTCATACATAGGAACAATGCCATTGTTTTGAAAACAGATATTGATGCGTGTCTTCCATTGCTAAATAACACGTATAAACACACAGCCATGGATCACCCTGTATCAATATATATGTTTTGGCGTGGGAATTGTTATATTACCTGGCACAGAAACTTTTTGTAAATCAGGGGAGACCAGAGGCACTGGAATCTGGGTCATAGGTACCTTGTGCGCCCCCCCCCCCCCCTCTTCCCCCCAATCCAACCAATCATGTATAGAATCTGTCTTATCTGTCTTCAGATTTGTATTTATACATAGCATTTTATTTCAGTTGTTCGACTGACCAGTTTGTCCCCTTCCACCTTCTACCAGAAGGTTTACCATACCATCCTCATCTTCTTCTTCTTTTGTCAAAATCTGCTTGTGCCGCTAGGCGTCGCAATCTATCAGATGATCGGCAACCGAGCCAGGGCGCGCTCAGTCGCTTCATATGCCGTGATGTTATGAAGTCTCAAGTTGTCCATGACTCCTTCAAACCATCTTCTTCTTGGTCTTCCCCTGCCTCTTGGTGTTTCGATTTTCATGTTGTATGCTCTTGATGCTTGCATCGTTGGTTCCATTCTCATTAGGTGACCAAACCATTTCATTCTTTGCTTCTCAATAAATTTAAAGATGTGTATGCTTCCAATAGTTCTTGTAATCACATCGTTTCTCACTCGATCTCTTCTGGTTTTATTCGCAGCCATTCTCAAACATCTCATTTCACAGGTGGTTAGTCTTCTCTCGTGTTCTTTTGTTATTGTCCAAGTCTGACATTGATAACCTGATGTCGGTATAAAGATTGTATTTATAATTTGTCTTTTTATCTCAGCTGGGACAGCAGGATGTTTTAAAATTGGGGCAAGCTGGTATGCGACATTGTTGGCTTGTTGGATTCTTGCTTCGATCTCTCTGTATTTTTACCATTGAATGTAAAGATACCCATGATGCCGGTAAATAGTGGTAGTTTGAAAAGATAATGAATATCTTTGTTGCCTCTATCTCCATTCTCCACTGCTTGCATCTTTGATGGGTCCAAACGTTCTTTAAAAAACTCGCAAAGAACTCTACTTCTCCAAGGGTATTGGGCATATAAGGCTAGACATATTTTAGACATATCAGCACTCTGTTAGCGATGTGCCTTTACTTTCCAGAACTTTACCTGGTACCCGTCTGGTAATCTGGTAATCCTAGTTTCAGCTTCATAGCAAACGGGTCACCCCATAGTTGCTCCGCTCCTGTGCCAACGAAAAACACACGTAGCTCACAGTGTCACACCATGCACTCAACTCAGAAGCTGGGCGACGAAACTATATGCTTCCAGTCTACAAATGGAGCAAAAATGCGACGGCCACCGTCTGGCAAAAGTAAAAAAAAAACATTTGTCATGGCTAAAAAAAAAAGTGGCCGTGCCTAGCGTCCATTTTGACCTGAAGCATTATGTAAGGGTTAATAAATGGTCGCCCCAGCAGTACCATCACTATTAGCTGGGGAAGGGATTTAGGACATTGGTACCTGGTACCCATTTAAGGCTGGGTCGTCCTCGGAGCCAAAGACATTTTGAAAAAAAGTCCGGCTCCATGAGGAACCTACGGATCTGCAGGTCTAGTCGCTTCACCATGGTGGCTCCCATCTGTATGATATGCCTGATAAGTTAAGTTTGCGTTCTTCTCAATGTTAGAAGCATGGATTTTATCAATACTGTGCTGTCATCCTGCAGCGAGAGAGCAGATCCAAACCACCATGCAGACTACAAGGGCAGAACAACAGAGGGAGCCAACATCAACAAGTCTTTAGTGACCCTGGGCAACGTCATCAAAGCACTTGGTATGTTTTTGTTGTTATCTTATGTTATTACAATCAACGTCCTTGCACACTGGGCATTTCCATAGGTGCTCAGTTCTCTGATGCAGCAGCCACTCTATGATACCCTCTACTGATTGTTCACAGAAGAAGTTGGTTGTAGTATCTCCTGTCTTGACATCGAAGACGACAGAGACATGCTTCACCTAGCTGAACTCCCAGGTCACGCAGTCATGTTAGCATCAGAGATTCACCACTATTTCCCCAACCTTGACCGTACAGCATTTATGATATCAGCTCTGTCCATGCTTTTTCCGGTTTGCATTGGTACATCACTTGCCAGCTGATCAGCTCTTTCTTTGCCTTGTTTTTGTTGTAGTTTGCAAGTCTGCTTATATTATGATGCTGATAGATTAAAATGTTTCTTTCACTATAATTACTTGTTGTAGTTCGTGAAACATGTGTGAATATCAGTAGCAACAAAGCATGCAATGTTGTGAATGGCAGCTGATATAAGGTCATGTTATCGTGTCTTTGTAGAAATACGGAGCAGCATGTCATGTTTTGTATTTCTTAGGAACAGCAAGTCATACTTACTACTTACTTTCTTAGTCGCTCCTCTTCTACCTTGGGGTGTAGAGGTTTGCCAGAGAGATTGCCAGGCATCTCTATCAGCAGTTTTCTTTCTGGCTTTGTTCCATTCCAGTCCTCTGTCAGTCAGGTACTGTCGGATGTTGTCTTCCCAGCGCACCCTGGATCATCATGGAGGTCTGGTTCCTTGGTTCTTAGCCTTCTATGCAATTCATGCCATTCTTTATTTCTAAATTATGTACCAGTCGTGGATATCAGCTGAAAGTCATCTTGTGGATATCAGCTGAAAGTCATCGTGTAGATATCAGCTGAAAGTCATCTTGTGGATATCAGCTGAAAGTCATCTTGTGGATATCAGCTGCAGGACTTGTTATGGATGTCAGCTGCAGGACTTGTTATGGATGTCAGCTGCAAGACTTGTTATGGATATCAGCTGAAAGTCATCTTGTGGATATCAGCTGAAAGTCATCTTGTGGATATCAGCTGCAGGACTTGTTATGGATGTCAGCTGCAGGACTTGTTATGGATGTCAGCTGCAGGACTTGTTATGGATATCATCTGCAGGTCTTGTTATGGATGTCAGCTGCAGGACTTGTTATGGATGTCAGCTGCAGGACTTGTTATGGATGTCAGCTGCAAGACTTGTTATGGATGTCAGCTGCAGGACTTGTTATGGATATCATCTGCAGGACTTGTTATGGATGTCAGCTGCAAGCCATGTTGTGGATATCTTTAGCAGGCTATTTTGTAGAAATCAACTGCAAGTTATGCTATGTTGTGAATATCAGTCAAATATCATGTTGTACATCATGTACCAACTGCAGAAATCACAAGTAGTCATTCTTCATCTCAGAACAGTCTGAGAAAAAGGTCAGAAGCTTTATCTCTCGGCTTCACCACATGCTTAGAGGGGCTAAGCAAACAAACCTCTGAAATTGAAAACCTCTTCTTGACAAGAGGATTGCAGATACAGTACATCTTAAGCTCTGAATAATAATAATAACGATAATTATAATTATAATAATAAAACAGAAGAAGACAAATGAGCAGCAGCAGCAGTAAAGGAAGAAAATTATTACAAATTGAAAAAAAAAGATAGCTGTAGTAATTCTGTATCAACGTTTAAAAAAAAAATCAACTGTATTTTGTGAGAATAAATAAAAATGATGAAAAATATGACATATACTAAAAATGTTGCTGTTAAAGATATTTTTTCCCCAAGGAATTTCTTGCATTTTTGTTTGGTTGATATGTCTGCTTGTGTGTGTCTTAAAAAAGTAAAAGTAAGTAAAAAGTAAAGGATCCTTTTCCACGTCTTTAGGCATATAGGGCTAGACCTATATTTTTATAGACCAATCGGCACAAGATGGGTGATGTGGTCATCATCACGCCGGTCGCCTTTACTTCCTGGGACTGCACCCGGTACCCACTCAAGGCTGGATCGACCTGAGAGCCAAGGTTATTTTTGAAAAAAGTCCGGCTCCGCCATGGAGCAAACCCACGACCTTCCGATCCGCGGTTAGCGCCTAGCCGCTCCGCCATGGGGACTTACTGTGTGTACCTTACCTATCAAATATTAATAATTATATTTTTTTAAAATTCATTAGTTTGTGTATAGAAAGTAGAGATGCTTGATGTATAATAATATGTTTTGAAGAAAAATCTTATTACGATTTAACTTTGCAGCTGAAAGATCACTACTCATACCCAGCACTGAGACAATGGGGTCAACTCTGAGTCTGGGAGGGTCCACGCACAGTTTGGGTGGATCTACAGATCTTCTGGACGTTCCCAGATTTCCCAGCCCTGCTCGTAGGCCGAGAACACCATACATCCCCTACCGGGACTCTGTGCTGACTTGGCTGCTGAAAGACAGCTTGGGAGGAAACTCTAAAACCATCATGATTGCAAGTAAGCAACTCTATGTAACCATCATCAAGTTCCTAGCCGACTGGCATTGACGATCGAGCCTCTCTGCAATGTAAACCAAATTTTTTTAAAGGCTTGATTGTCTAATGAAAAAACATATATTCCTTCCGTTTGCCTTTTGCCGGTTTGTGTGTGATATGACCCACCCCAAAAGCCTTTGTCTAAACAGATTTACACTGCGAGGTAGCAGGGGGAGAGGTTAGAATGGCACTTCTTACCTGCCAATATAAACAATTTTTTAGATATAGAGCTAGCTGTCCCACTGGCTAACTTGTCTCCTTTCAGCTTGTCTCCTTTCAGCGACCACAACCTGTGTTGGTTCATGGCCGCTTATTCAATTTATTCACTGATAAACTCTATATCTAGAGGCTAGTCCACCATCTGCCACCCAGAGGATGCACCTAGTAGTAAGACAGGCTCCTACTCCAGGGTGCTCTATATTTTGTATTACTTTTTGTTGTTGCAGCCTTCTCATGGAATGTAAGAAATATAAGTTTCAAAGAAAACCAGTAAGTGAATATATGAGTCACTGTAAATTACCCATAATGGCAGAAAACTGGAAACATAGCTTGAGATATCTGTGCGGTAAGATCAAGCAATTTGTTACTACAAATAAAGTCCATATATAAAAGGGTAAGGAAATACCCAAGTAATCTTTGAAGATAATTAATTCAAAAGCTAAAGTTAATGAGGATGATTAATGGCTATAGGATGGCATGAAATAATAAATTCAATATTTTAATGGCACAGGGTAAGTAAGATTATCTAAATACTCACTGTTCAGTGTCTATAATAAACACAGCTCAAAAGGTGGGAACATGACAAAATTTTAAATAACAGTCATACAAATCAGATGATTACACTGGCTTATTTAGTCAGTCCTCTTCTACCTTGGGGAGAGAGATCATAGACTTCCCTATCAGCAGTTTACAGATGAATATCTTGTTCTTATCACACTTAGGGGCCCTGCTTCGCCCCTTTACACTCTGGGCAACTTTTCATTCATACTTGATCAGCCGAGTCGACTTCTTTAAAAGACACACATTTACGACCTCGGGACATCAAGAACTCACTCTCCAGTGACGCGACATCTACACTACAACTAGTTAGCTAATTTAACCACCCCATAAAATCTGCAAACTAGACCTTACCCAAACCCCATTCGGGAAAATCTAAACCTAGGCCCGAGGAGACACTGCATTCTACATTTTGCTGCACACACAGAACTATACCCTCTGCAGTAAACTCATTTTCCATATGACAGCTTAAGGCAAAGTCTGACCGTCCAATCACAGTGTCCTGTCCTGCCTCCGTCATTCATAAATGTGTACATGGAAGGGGCAGGGCCCGTAATTGTGATAAAGATTGATTATCTAAAATATAATATAACCAAAAATATATTATGAAAACTTAATGGATACTTTATATTTTAATTATTTCCTTGAGAGTTGAACAGGATATTTTTGTTGATAACTACTTCTACTACTGCTTCTCTAAGGAACAAAAACTTCAAGATGTACATGACTAAAATACCAACTGTGTGGAACTGAAAGACCTAACGTAGTTAAAGAATGTAGTTTTTAAATCAAAGAAAGACTGCTGCATACTTTTTAACTAAGCCTGTCTTGACTACAAACACACAGTTCTTTAAATCAGATACCAACATATTCATTGGCTTGAAATACAAACAGAACACCAGAAATATCCTTTCTTTCATTCATATTTGCATCACTTTTGTTTATTTTCAATAGCCACTCTTTGCTGTTCATTGATTGTCTTTCATATTATTTTTATGTTAATTCACTTTCATCTCACCATATTTGTTTTGCTGTTTATTTTCCGAGTCAATATTTGAATTATCCCTAACATGTAGCAATGATTTGTTCTCCCCACCCAGCGGTGACCCCTGCCAGTGTTTACTATGGGGAGACAATCAGCACACTTCGCTATGCACAGAGGGCCAAGAGCATTGTCAACAAGCCTAAAGTTAATGAGGTAATGAGACTGTTTGTTCAAGTGCTTGTGATAATATTGTGTCAGTTCAAAGAACCCTGGCATTAATTGAGTGCAGCATTCCTTTGTACCATGATAGCACAGAGACTACTTTGTACTGTGATAGCACAGAGACTACTTTGTACTGTGATAGCACAGAGACTACTTTGTAATGTGATAGCCCAGAGACTACTTTGTACTGTGATAGCCCAGAGACTACTTTGTACTGTGATAGCACAGAGACTACTTTGTACTGTGATAGCACAGAGACTACTTTGCTTTTTAGACAAGACAGTGATCTATGTTCTTCTTCTTCATTTTCTGTGTTAAAACCTCTCTGCCTTAAAAAGACGGTAGTCATGTTGTGTTGTAGTTTACAGATAGGCTATGGTAGCTGAGCAAGCCACAGTAGTATAGTGGCTGAACACCCACCTGCGGGCCCAAAGACCTAGGCTCCCAGGCTGGCCCAGCCAAAAATGGATACCAGGTAAAGTCCTGAAAGGTAAAGGTGGCCAGCATAATGTTGACCATATCATCCAGCAAGTGCCAGTTAGTCTCATAAACATAGATCTAGTATTATATACCCAATATGCCTAAGGTATGAGAAAAAAGTACTTTACATTACTTTATTATATCTGCATCTTTCAGCCCAATGCATCCCATTTGATCAGACCCCTAATTAGTCACATTTTATGACATGTTTTTTAAGAAAAAAATGGGTTTTACAATAGGTTTTACCAAAACAAGGGTTTTAAACCCACCTGGGGTTTGTGGATTAAATTCACAGCAGCAGCACACAGTTTATTGCCGATGATTTTTAATTATTTTTACATACTGTTGCAGAACCAACCCCAACAGCCCCTGGCTGTTGTGTGGTTTCTCTAGGCAAGTTACATCCAGTAGTTTGCCATTGCTTTCTGGACGGTCGGCTTTCTTGATACCACTGTCGAAACTAACGCAAGGTGCATTGCCCGCAGATGGGATCGAACCTGGCATCCCGGCATTTCGAAGCGAAGCGTTCGCATCGACTTAGCCACAGAGCCGGCATACACACTAGGATATTAAAAATGAAGAAAATTCTGTGCAATCTTTCTTAGTCAGATGAGATGAGAAAGGGAATTCTCAAGAACTATATAAATCGTATCTGGATATACAGAAGTAAATCATGGACAATTAGCTGATTAGTAAAAATTATGTGGAAGCAGCAGAGATGTGGTTTTATAGATCAATATTGAGAACATGCTGGACAGGTTTAAAAAAGTAGAGAAGATGTCGAGGAAAGCTGACTCACAAAGAGAACTCATTGTCCACATCAGAAGGAGACAATCTACATTCTTTGGTCATGTCATGAGAAATAGAAAACTGGAGTGACAGTGGGAAAGTTGCAGGGGAAAAGAGGCAGAGGGAGACCAAGAGAGAAGATGCTGGCCAGTTTGACATCAAGGCATGTAGATCATCTGTGACTGAAACTACATGAGACAGAAGGATTACCAACACCACATGGCATGGTCTTTAAAAAAAAGGATAGACAGAATATTAACAAAATTGCTAAACTCATCACGTAATAATCATGATATTATTCATATAATCCTAGGATGCAAATGTTCGACTGATTCGTGAACTAAGGGAGGAAATTGAGCGGCTAAAACATATGCTGCAGCGGGCTGGCATTGTGAGTTTTGTTGTTATTGTTGTTGTTTCAATACTGCTTAGTTATCTGCTCTTTACTCTCCACAGATTGTCTTTGTATGTGCTGGTCTGACATAGGTGAAGCCAAAATCTCTTGATGAGTCTTCTAAATTATTAGTTCTGGAGTATATAATTGAAAATGAAACTGGTAGCAATTACTGCAGATGAGCATTGTTTTGATGTATTGGTTTGATGTACTGTTTAACCAGCTTTCATTCAGGTGCAATAGGCATATCAGGCATATCAACAAGATAGATGGAATTGAGAAATTAGCCTTGTGTAGGCAATAATAGGCAAGAACAACAGAGGAAGATGGGGGAAAATGTTGATGAAGGCAATGCAGGCATGAAACATATTATATCCATGACACGTTAATAAACTGTGTGTGGGTGTGTAAAAGAAAAAAGATATTTACACATACATATTCGCACAAACACACATACACAGATGCTTGCATGTGAGTATATACTTGCCTGTGGGTACATATGCATGCTTGCTCACTTGTTTGTAAATTACTCATTTACTTGTTCTCCCAGTAACTCACTAACACAAACATGTACAGAAATATAGGTCACATATGCAAATATAGCAGATCAAACAATCATAATGACGTTGATCATAATAAGACAGCATTTGAAAAAAACATACTTCATTAGAGGTGGGAAAGTAAGTGTAGAATGGGGCAGCCCTGTTTTTTAGTGGGGGGGGGGGGGGGGGATAGACCTAATTCCCACCCCCCCTCCCCCAGCCACAACCAGCATTTTGTAAAAGGCAGCCAATTAGGAGTTTGCTCCTTTGCTCCATGGCATATGTGATTGGCATCCTGATTGCTGTGGTGCATCTCCTGGCTGGTTGCCTCCCACTTCAGCACCTTGTTTTGTTAGGGTAGACTGTGATCATACTCAAGATACTCACCAGATACTTGGTGTCACTGCTTCTCCTGTTGGTTTTAACATTTCCACAACGAGAAGGCCAGGATTTGGAGTTCTGCTGTCAGAAGTGATGAATACAGGTGTCTTGGGTGTAGTTGGCGGGAGTTGAGAGCTCATACACAACCGCTGTCCCCCAACTATGACAGCAGTTTGAAACTGGATGTACCAGTCATACCACCAACAGAAAAGTATCATTAAATCGATGAGGAAACCACCAGCCCCAGCACAAGATGACTTTTCTAGTGTGGACAGATCAGAACAAGTCATTATCCTTTGCCTCAGGACAGGGCACAACCAATTATGCAACCACATATACACAGAATTCAAGACAAGTGTATCAGCCATGTGCATCTGTGGAAAGTTGCCTCAGATAGCAGAGCACATACTCCAAGACTGCATTAAATGTGACTCATTAATGCAAACCTTTTGGCCAGAAAGAAGGACAGTGGAATATAAACTCTACGGACCACTGAATGAACTAAACATGACAGTGAAATTTATATGAGAGATGAAATTGCTAAAACAGACAACTTGTTTCAGGTGAATGAAAGAAGGAGAACAAAAAGAAGGAGTTTGCTAAAATGTGATATTTGGACCTCAAAGGTACAGGTATCACAGCCTAGCTGTAAAACACAAGATACCAACTGCAATTTATAGGTGAAAATAGCAGAAGAAGACCAAAGTTAAAGACATCGAGGGCTGGAGATCCATTGCTTGAACATTTGCTGTGGAGATAATGCATGACTGATTATTTTAGTTTGAGCAATCTGCTTTACAAACATGACCACTTGTTCACCATTTAAAATCATAACGCATGCGTGAATCATTTAAACCTTTACTGAAAAATAAATACACTGAGTTTTATTCAGTCAGAAAATACTTTGTCATAAATTTTAAATCAGGGAAATTCAACACACATTTCAAAATAGCAGGACTGTCAGAATGCAAACAAAGCACAATGGGTGCATTTTAAACACCTAATATTTTCTGAATATTCTGCTTTTTTACAGTCCATACCCAGTCATGACCTCATACTTCTGGTTCCTGGTTCTCGCAGGACATCAATCATTACACTAGACAACACCCAGTCCTCATCTAATTATGAGGTATCACTTGGGAATAGAGGATTTTATCACTACTATTTTCTAATTTTATATTTTATTACTGTCACTCTGTAGCCAACTAGCTTGACGGGAAAATTTGTTTCATTTATTTTTCCAGTCAGTGTATTTTTTATAGCTCTTATTTTTTTTTACATCTGATCCCCTGCAATAACGCCTTTAAGTTTGTGCTTATATTAGAAAATATGCGATTGTAAAATGCTGCTTTTGTTTTATCTCTTTTTTATTTAACACCACAGGAAAGATTTTGTTTTGGTAGTAAAATACTGTATGTTTTTTTTCTTCAGTAAAAGAGCTTTTATTCTATTTTCTGTAGAATTAAAAAAAAAAAAAAGGTTGCTTCTCTGTAGTAAATTGCTTTTATCTTATGTTCTTGTTTTTAATGTTGTAAAAAAAAAAAAAAAAAAGCTATTATTTATTTATGAAGTATGAAATCTGTTATTTTATGTCATGTTGTATAACCTAGCTGCACATTATTATGTTTCCTTGATGGATTTAATTATTCTTACAGATTTCAATGATCTGAATCCTATATTGGCTTGCTGTTCACTTTATGTATAGAAAACATATTTTTCTTCTAGTTCTTCTGTCTTCTGTCCTGCAGTCGGGGATAGCCCCTCAACCAACTCACACCAAGTCGTTTTTTGAATATTAGACAATTTAATATTATTTAATAAAATAACATAACTTTATTTACTGCTTAGACTTATATCTTGACAGTAACTACGACACACACTAGTGTGTACAGACACATGTAGGATTCACCAGTAAATTACCAGAGCTGCCATGGTTTAGTGACTAGATACTCACCTGCAAAGTGGCTGGTCGTGGGTGGGTTCAGGTTTTATTGAGCCAATCTTTAAAAAAAAAAAAAATGACCATTGCTGTCGGGTCGACCCAGCCTTAAATTGGTACCTGATGCTGTCCTGGGAAGTAAAGGCAAGCAGTGTGACCACATTACCCATTGCACGCTGATGGGTCTGTAAAATATAGGTCTAGCCCTATATGCCCAGTATCCGTTAAGGCCTGGAAAATGATCCTTTACTTTTGACCTTTTTCCCCAACATTTGGGTAAATAATTTTATCTCCGAGCGTATCATCATCAGAACCACAACCCCAATCATCATCAAGTGCCTTTCCATTAGTGCCATCAGTAAAAGATCTTTCATTGGCTACTGAAGAAGGAGATGGAGCACCTATGGGAGGGTTCTGAGTTTATTGTTGTCTATTTATCTATTCTTTCAGCATTGTCTAATGTCATAATGTATGATTGTGTAGAATCTTCTCTCAACCCGTCTCTGCCATCATTATTCAATTAATGTTGCAAGTTTTTTATTTGTTCCTGATTTTTCTCACCATGCACATTTTTAAAGTCCTGACAGAAAGTAGTCAGCGAAGCTACTAACAATCCGTCAGTTAAATCCGGTATTCCAAAACTTTCCAAATTAACTCCATAAGCTTAGTGACTTAACATTTGATAACCTGATCATTCCATGATACAGTTGTATGTCCTGTGTCACTCTCTTTAATTCCATGCATCACTCTGTTTGATTCCATGCATGTTCACTTTGCCAAAGTCATACACGTAAAGTTAAAAAAAATATATATATAAAATAACAAATTACAGGAACCTTTTCGACAACTTCAGACATATAGTGTTAGACTTAAATTATAAAGACTAATCAGCACTCGGTGGGCAATGTGATCAGCACATCACCGGCTGCTTTACTTCCCAGGACTTTACCTTGTACCCATTTAAGGCCAGTACAGTAAGGTCAGTACGTAAAGGAAAAGACTCCTGTCTTCACCTTCAGGCATTTTGGACATATATGGCTGGACAAATATTTTATAGGCCAGTCGACACTCAGTGGGTGATGATGTCAGCATCTCACCGGCCACTTTATTTTCCAGGACTTGATTTGGTACCCACCCATTTAAGTCTGGGTAGCCAGGGTCGTTTAAAAAAAAAATTATTCAGATTTGAATCCACATCCTTTGGATCTGCAGGTGAGCATCTAGTCACAGAGCCATGTTTCACTATGGTATATTTTGCCTATCCTTTCCTCCCCCCTCCCCCTCCCCTGCTTGTTGTCCTATACAGTACTCTCTTCATGTCTCAGGTTGTTACTAAACCATGGGCAGCTTCACATTTTGATTTCTTTACAAATTCTTCCTTGTTGGTTATATTTTGATTTACTTGACATTTGTACGCTTTCTAATGCAGTCTGTTTCATATAATTTTTTTTCTGTTATATAATTATCCATCAGTTGAATTATAAACTAATTAATTTTATACAGATCTTCTATATTTATAGTTTTCACAAAATTATCTTATGTTTTTACTATTAGAATTGTTACTTCCAGTAGCTGTAGGTTTGTAACTGCAGTTACATAGGCCCTAAGTCACATGAAAACTCTGCATGAGTGAATAAGTTATTATAAATGTCTATGAATTACAGATATTGTAGAATACATGGTTGCTTAGGAATGCAGTCAAATATTACCTTGTGGATATGAAGAGTTAGGTTATTGCACTTGCTAGGTTATGTTATAACGAGGCGATGGCCAGCTCTCTTGCCAACTTTTCTTCCAAACATAAGACTGCCATCTTGAATGATTACACTATCAGTCAAGTTCTTATAATAACTCAGCCATTTCTTGGAGCTACTGCTAACCCTTTTAATCCCAAGCAACTCACGTTATATGAGTGACACCATCCCTTTATTTCCCTTCAGAGCACAAAACAATCTCTCAAATTTAACGTTTAGTCAGAACAAACTAAAGAAATCTGGCTTCTCTGATGTTATGACCACTGTGGGTATTGCCATTTCATATTTTTTCCTCATGGTTAATTCTTCACTTTGGCATTTTGTTGGGCTGGTTTTCTCAACTTTCTGCTTTCCTTGATAACTCTTGTTTTCTAAAAATGTATGAAACATCATCATTATCTTCTGTTTTACTTTGACCTCCCTTTTAGCAAGAAACTTTTCAACATCAATTAGCATCCTTATTACAAATCTTATAAATCAACAGAAAAATAGATTTTATTTACATTGAAATTTGTTAGATTTTTAAAAGAATTAGATTGTAAGAATAGACTGTATTCCAAGGGGAAAAATTCATTTCATGGGGGAGAAAGAAAGAAAAACAATCACACACAGAGGTTATACAAAGACCAGAGAATAAACAGACCCACTGCCCTTTAAAAATGGTTTGCTGAAATCTGATGTCACAGCCAAGCAGTTAACCACAACACAACATGCCACCCTCTTGAGAGTGAATACAGGGAAAGTTGAATAATAATAATAATAATAATAATAATAATAATAAGAAGAAGAAGAAGAAGAAAAATTAGAAGAAGAAGAGGAGGAAGAAGAAGCAGAAGAAGAAGAAGAAGAAGAAGAAGAAGAAGAAGAAGAAGAAGAAGAAGAAGAAGAAGAAGAAGAAGAAAGAAAAATAAGAAGAAGAAGAAGACTGCTCTTGATTTTAAATTGTAGAATTTGTTGTAGCTGTACCACATTGTTCATAATTACTTTTGCTTTCATAGTCTCTTTATTTATTCTAAATGCCTGCCGTCATCTGGTATTTATTATCTGAGGTAAGAAAGACCATTGAACACATCATCACAATTCTGAAATATCTGACAAAGTAAAATGTGAAACCATTTTGTTAAGAACTTACTAGTTTTATTTTCTTCATGTAAATGGCTCTTGCTAGTCACACTCACTTTAGCCATGGGCTGTGATTATAATACCTCCTCATAGCTCAGTATAAAACTATGGTCTGGAACCTAGTTGTAGCCCCTGAGGAAGAGACATTTTTATGTTCTAAAAGGAATCACCATCTCAGATAGATTAGTGGACTGAGCTGTTTTCTGCCAGCAACAGCTTTTCAGCTGAGTTCTTCAGTAAGAGTGGGTACCAGGTAAAGTCCTGGAAAGTAAAGGCGGCCGGCAGGATGTTGACCACATTACCCACCAAGTGCCGATTAGTCTATAATATATAGATCGAGCCCTGTATGCCCAATACACCTGAAGGCGTGGAAAAAGGTCCTTTGGTTTTTTTTCTTTTTCAACTTTTGTTACTCTTAAAAAAAGACAGCAAGTGCCAAGCAAATTGAAATGGACAACAAGAAACCCTGATAGAAATTGAAATTCTGGCAGAGAGCAGCAAATGGCCCTGAAGGTTCCAGTATAAGGACTTTCTAGTTATAACCATTATAACCATTGCAGGCCTTGTAAATTTCACACTGTGCTTACCATTTCTTGACTTCCTGTGCCATGGCCTTTGTGACTGGACACTCAAATTTACGAAATGTAACAAACGCCTTTCTGAATGTTTCAGAAGATGCAAGCTCATGACCCTGGCTCTATGATCACAGAAAAGTTGAAAGAAAATGAAGCAAAGGTAAGGATTGTGTCACAGAACTTTGTTTCTGGAATTCCATCTGGCAATGTGAAAAGAAAAGTAAGGTATTTCTAGGGCTATGACAGATTTTAAAAAAAAAGTCCTAATTAATTAAAAAAAAAATCATCTGCCACAGTGCAGATTCAAATACACGACCTTCAGGCTGACAGCCTAGTGTCTAGTCACTGTTTCACTACTTCATCTCGCCAGAGTCATACTTGTGGTATAAAACCGACCAACAATCAGATAGTCTCCTGCGTACTTGTTATATTAATTTGCACAAACTGAACATATGCACTGCTGGTCCATGACAGACCCCAATTTCTGATCTGGATTAAGTCAGTTATTGACTGACATGTTGATAGATGCTTATATTAAACGCTGTACTGTCACAACCTTGAAGCAGTGGTTGCGTAGTGGCTACATGATGCACCTGCTGAACCAGAGCGTTTTGGGTTTGATTCCACACCAAGTCATATTTTTCTGACATCAAATGCATGATGTGTCACTAGTGTGAACAGGATCCTTATCACGACCCATATTTGTAACTGATTACTGAAGAGTCAACATCATATCCTGCTGGGCATATCATAGATGCTCCGCCTTCTATAGCAAATGTCCAGATTTTTACAGGAACACACTAGTTGTACACATGTTGTACTTTTCTTTTCAAGAAATGAACATTTCACTAAGAGGACAAGACATTTTTCTCATCGACACAAAACAGGCATTTCACACTTTTTGAGATTTTGAGGAGGAGTTTGGAACACTTGTAGACCTGTCTGGAGTGCTGTGATGATGACCCTCAATTTCTAATCTCATATCACCTTTTTTACCAGACCAACACTTAATTCCAAACTCATGTAACCTTACAGTGGTCTCTTCTTCCTAGTGATCACCGGCTGTGAACTCTGGGTGAAAGTTCTGAGTGTTCATGTTCATCCACTTTTCTCTTCTTCTTCTTCGTTCACCGGCTGTGAATTCCGGCGGAAGGTCCCGGTTAATCGTCCGCTTGGACTTTTGGCTTTTACCTGGACCTGAGTTTTGCGTGTACAACCGTTTTGTTGTTCCCTGCCTCATGGGCAGCTGTACTCCGACTTCGAAGGAATCATCCGCTCTGAACTTTGATCTTGTTCTAAAATTTGAGTTTTGTGTGCACACTAGTTTTACGGATTTGGGCTTATTTGTATGCAAACTGTTGGCTCTTCGTCTCTCAAGTAAATGCATTCTGACCTTGAATAAAACAATTTTCTCTTATTTAGCATTATTTCTTCTATCATAAAGGTTCTTCAAAATATCTGCTTCATCCATCATGAGTATTTCCGTCCTCGTTACTTTTGTAGTCAGAAGATCCGCTCATGTCTTCCCTCACCTTTCTGCATGTCTTGTAATAAATTCAGCAAACCTAAATCAAATCAGACCAGAATTTAAACTTGCCACCTCAGATGTTGATAAGTAGATGGAACTTCAGCAGTTGACATTTTTTTTTAACTTATCAGTATTAAGGAACCAGTTGACATTTAATGTCATGATTATCTACCAGTGACAAAAACTGATGACACTGCTATCATCATTATATTATTGAATTCCACAGCTGCATTCGAGTATGACTTTTCCTTGGAGAAAAGATTGGCTACTGAGACTGCTTGCTTACAGCTAGAGTCACTATGATCATCATCATCATCATCATCATCATCATCATCATCATCATCATCATCATCATCATCATCATCATTGTCATCATCATCATCATCATCAACATCATCAACATCATCATCATCATCATCATCATCATCATCATCATCATAGCCATCATCATAAATATTTGTAATCACATTTGAGTATTCTGCTTTCAGGCACATCAGCTGACACAGACATGGATAGATAAATGGTGTGAGAACATGGAGGTAAATTCTTTAAGGATATTCCTTTTGAGATTCTTGACAGCCTTATGTTATGGCATGAAGGGGTAGGGGGTGTTAGCAGTGGTGTAGGAATGGAAGGGTGTTGGTGTGTGCTGCCCTGGATTTCATCATTGCTGGGTTGACAACATTGCAAAAATATGTGTTTTTAATATGTGTGCAGGTGCACACACACTGGTGCATGCATGCATGTGTGCTTGCATGTGCATCTGTGTGTGTATGTGTGTGTATGTGTGTGGTGGGGGGGGGGCAAAGCAGACAATTTTCCGCACCGGGAACCACCCTGACCTTGCTACGCCATTGGGTGTCAGCACACGAAATGATACATTCTGTTTAATATCATGTGTTGTGTAGAGGCACAGCTGCTCATGCTAGTAGACAAGGTTCTTGACAATGATGATTATTTAGAGTTTAAACAAATGTGCCCTAGTTTAAAAATATACTTGAGAAAGTCGCTTGGCTCTGTGATGCTTAAAAGTATTGTTGTAATGGAAGTTGAAACTAATTTTGAGCCCGGCTCTCTAGCGGAATTGGCTAAACCGGATTTCGCGGAGACCGGGTGACGTACTCCTTAGGGTCCGGGTTCAATCCCGGGGGTAGGCAGGAAAGCCACATTTTCTCCCAGATTTACGGTATTTACAATGGAATCAAGGCCGAAAGGTTGCGATATCCATAATACCGAGCCTAAGGGTTAACAACTCATGGCTTCTGGATACTAAAACAAACAACAAACAAACAAACTAATTTTGAATGAGCATAGTACTAAAAACCAAGATGAAATACTGCAAATATTTTTTGTCCAAGGTACTATATTTGCTACTGCTGCTTCTCCCCCCCCCCCCCCCCCACCCCGGTTTCAATTTTTTTTTCTTCTCTTGCCTTGTCTTTCTCTTCATTTCAATTTTTTCTCCTTCTGCCACTGCTGCCCCTTCTTAAGTATTTAATTGTTTTGTGGTGCTTTTTATTTCACATAATAACACCATACACATTACATATATTCAGAATAAAGGTCTCAGCCTTCAGTCTGTAGGACCTTTCAGATCCAGTGCATATGGACTTATCATTAGACTGGAAGTGCCACACCTTGTTGGTCTCGCCATTGATGTCTTCACACCTGGAATTGTCCTCCATGAACTGAGGGTACTGACATATTTTCAACTACTTTGTTCTGTACTGTCATGTTCATAGATCTTATATAAGTACAAAGTAAACCAATTTGTACATATTTGAGATGTATTTTGATAAACACACAGACAAAAGAAGAATTATTTTAACACTTTATCTGACAAACAGCTTGCTTGTTCAGCACACTGACATTATGAAAGGACAAAATGCTTTCCTTGTGTTTGATAACAAAGACATCATCATCAGAAGATGAAGGATAATATGAAAAAGAAAATAGATGACATAAACTTCAACTGTTCAGTGTGCACCTGTCTCCTGGTTCATCACATACTTCTTACCCTTAATGGATTTCTGTTATGTAAGTAGAGCTTTCACACTACAGTGACTAGCGTGTTTGCCTGCTATCCTGATGGTCTTGAGAATCCTCATCAAGATGGATTTTAAACATTGGCTTCTCTCACATGCCGACCCAGCCTGAAAATGAGCATTAATAAATTTTCCAGAAAAAAAAAGGCAAGCATGTTACTGACCACATTTAGTACAATATACTTCTTATTAAAAGAATTTTTTTTTTTAAATTCTGAAAATCCATTTCTAACTAGTACCTGAGACCTGACACCTAGGGAATGGAGTGGATTAGAGGTACAGCATCCACCTCTGATTCAAGAAGATGAGATATGATTGGCCACTTGGACCTGTGGATTTGTACACGCCATTTTGTTAGGCTGGGTTGACCACATAGCTATAAGGTCAGAAAAAAATAGCTTCACTTCTGCTGGAGATTGAATTCAGACAACTGGTCTAGCAAGCATGTGGACTAACCATGATACCAACTCATTTTAACCAACTCAGTTTCTACGCCAAAGAAGAAGCGCATGGGCATTTACAGCACGCTCAGCGGGCAGAACAGTCAAAGAAGCCAACGGCGCCTTCTCCATGACAACCAGCAGCATGACGATGGAGGTGATGGCAGTGACGCAAGCGTTTGCCTGGCTTGAAACACAAAAATACACCCGCATATGTATACTCAGTGATTCAATTAGTATGATCCGGAGGGTTCAGGCAGGTTCAGTGTGAAGACAATGGCTTGAATCAATTCAGAAGTCCACTGTGCGAGGAGTCACCTTTATTTTTGTTCCGGGACACGCAGGCGTAGATGGAAATGAAAGAGCTGACAGGCTGGCTGGATCCGCTATCACTACCGACGGTCGGCCTATGGATCATGCTGATATTATCAATGCCCTCAGAGAAATGGGAAGGATAGAGGACTTTGGTGGCAGTGAATCCACATCACTCGCCAGAATGGCAGACTTGGGAATTAAGATCGGCACAGCAAAAAACGAGACGCACACCGGACACGTCAGAAGATTTGTTAATCAACATAGAACTGGTACTATTAGCCATTGGACGTTGGGATTCATACTGAGGGGAGGATCTGAGCACCTATGGACATGTCCTGAGTGCAATGATGATAACCCAACTAACTAACTAACCAACTCAGTTTCTACGAATAGGAGCCATAAAGTAATGAACAACATAAACATCTGAGTCATGTTGTCTGATTATTCTCTTTAGATGGGAATATTTTACAATTTGCTGTGGTTCTTAATTGCTGCCCTTTATCCTGCAGTGGACTTTATTCCCTCAACCATTTGTAGTTTTCCTGTCTTGTTTAGCCTACCCCAGGTCCTCCCCATGTTTTTTACATCTCTTTCTGATTCCCTTTTGCATTGTATTTCCTTGTGATCCCACTCATAAACTTATCTTATCAATTCAACTGTCTCAGCAACAATTTTCCAACTTTAAAACAACATTTAAGGTTTTCTCTTTGCTCCATACTTCATCGTAATCACACAGCTCTCACTAGCTAAACAGAATTGTGGGTTACTTGTCAAATGCTGACCAGGCAGTGTTGAAAATTGACATATTAATAGATGAATGGTGTTTCTTTGGAAGACATGGCTTGCTTCATGGATCACAATTTTGTCTTGACCATAATAAAATCAGTTTATTATTAAATTGCCAGATTATATTTGTGAAGCATAATAATGATTGCTTGTTGTAAAGCATAATAATGATTGCTTGTTCACTATCTGATTGTTACAGGAAGGGAGAACATATTTTGGTTGTGATGATATGCATGAACATAATTACAAAGGTGAGCTTGTTTGTACTTCACAATGTCAAGGACACTGCATACTGTATTTTTCTGTTCATAAGACTCCCCAATTTTTAAGATGACCCATGTTTATCTAACCCAGAATTGAGAAATACAAAATTTTAAATTTAATCCATGTTTAAGACGGCCCCTAATTTAAAATGTAACAAATTTGAGAAAACGTATCATCTTATACAAGGAAAATACAGTATGTACATTAGGCTTCTTATTCTTGCTGTAGTTAGTAAGTAAGCAAAAGACACTTTTAATGTCATAGGCACTTGGTCATAAGGTGCTAGCACATCGCCATAAGGTGAGAGCACATCGCCATATGGTGCTAGCACATCGCCGTATGGTGCTAGCACATCACCATATGGTGCTAGCACATCGCCATATAGTGCTAGCACATCGCCATATAGTGCTAGCACATCGCCATATGGTGCTAGCACATCGCCATATAGTGCTAGCACATCACCATATAGTGCTAGCACATCGCCATATAGTGCTAGCTTATTGCCATATGGTGCTAGCACATCACCATATAGTGCTAGCACAGCGCCATATAGTGCTAGCACATCGCCATATAGTGCTAGCACATCACCATATAGTGCTAGCACATCGCCATATAGTGCAAGCATATTGCCATATGGTGCTAGCACATCACCATATAGTGCTAGCACATCGCCATATGGTGCTAGCACATCGCCATATGGTGCTAACACATCGCCATATAGTGCTAGCACATCGCCATATAGTGCTAGCACATCGCCATATGGTGCTAGCACATCGCCATATAGTGCTAGCACATCGACATATGGTGCTGGCACATTGCCGTATGGTGCTATTCCCAAATGTTTTTAGAAGAGTGGTTTTTAACCTGGGGTATGTAGTCCCCTAGGGGAAACATGGCTTCCTTGGGAAGGAAGGGAGTGGGGGGCACAAGAGAGTTTCAAAGGCAGCATCAAGGTATTTTGAAATTGAGCACATTTGTATTAAAAAATTTTTTCCAGATCAATTATAAATAAAGTATTTAAATAAAGAGAATCAACAGAAGAAGAGAATGATCAAATCAATCAGAATGCCACCGAAACTGGTACAAGACGATTACCATATTATGGACAGACCAGAGCAAGTCATTCTCCTTCGCCTTAGAACAGGGCACAATCGACTTTGCTGCCTCATGTACAACAAATTTAAGATTGGTTAATCAGCCATGTGTACCTGTGGACTGCCATGTCCAATAGGGAGACTAAATATAATGGTCTGTTCCTTTCATGTAAGAATGTTGATTGGGTCGCCAGGATTGTGACATATTTGAAATTATGGTTTTAATCTCTTGTGTGGATGCAAACATCAAATGAAAACCCACCACAATAAATTCCAACAATTAGTTTATAAAAAGTCACAATGCTAGATTTTTGGAGACTGACATGTTAAAAAGAAACTTTCAAATCAGCCCTCATACTAAACCTGGCAGGCAGATAGTTATTTCAACAATTACTTCTTCTTCTAATTCCCGGCCTGTTTATTCACTGCCTGTCAGTGATGAGAGAGAAAGTTCTGGTTTTTCGTCCACCTCCGGACTTTAGTCTTGTTCCAGAACCTCAATTTTGCATGCATATCTGTTTTACAAATCAGGTTTATATGTATGCAGACTCTTAGTTAATTGCCTTGCAGGTAGATGCCTCTGACTTTGAAGGATGACTGTCCAATTCGTTGACCCCTACAGCATGCTTCTTGTTGGGGAGCCAATGGGTCTATTCTTGTTTTCCCTATAAGGGGATCAGGAACACACATGGGTAATTTCAACAATTTGAAGACACCTGTTTTGTTGTTGTCAAAAGTTGCATTTAAGCCTTTTCAAATCTGTTATCATTTTCTGTAGTTCTGCGAGGACCAGACTCTCTGTCCAATCACTGTGTCATTGAGAATGTTAATGGAGAGATCACCCTGTATCCTGAGCTAGGAGCACTGTGTGCAATTAATGGAGTTGATGCTACAGAACCAATACAGCTCAACCAAGGTAAGCATCTTACATTATGAACCAATACAGCTCATTCTTATTTGATATACAGCACCCTTTTTTTAATTATTCAAAAATTTCACAGCACCCTATCCCGGAGAATCTGCCTTGCATAAACAGAAAGATGAAGTGATATAAATGGAAAATTATCTGTTATCATCATCATCATGTAACAGGTCCTTTACAGAACGTCGCTTTCATCACAGTCTGCCTGAAAGAAACTCGGTCTCTCGCCAGTTCTCCCACCTCATGCACTTTCACACTCAAGGAGTCACTTATATCCTGTGCTCATCTTCGTGTCGGTCGGCCCTGTCCCTCCTTCCTGGTATCATGCCTTCTGCTATAATTTGTTCCAATCTGTCGTGGCGCTTGATATGACCATAATATTTCAGCTTTCGAGAAAGGATGCTGTTTATTAGCCAATCTTCCTTGATGTTCAGATCTTTTAAGATGTCAATATTTCTCATCTTCTTTGTCCAAGATATTCTGAGAATCTTTCTAAAGCAAAAAATTATCATTTACCAGTACATAAAATAGGTATGAACAGTTTCTCAAAAGTTTTTTTTCAATTTTTTATTTATTTTATTTTATTTTAATTTTATTTTAATGCTGCCCCCCTCCCCCTTTTACCACCACCCAATGTCCCATTTTAAAGTCAACAGCCATGTTCTCAAATTACCCTTGATCATTTCAGTCCCCCCAGTTGTATCCATGGCTACCATCATCATTGCTGTCACTCAGAAGGTCTTTAAACAGAACTTTTGCTCTTGTCAAAGCCTGAAAGTCTTTCCCTTTCTCTAGCCAATTCTCCAGCCTTGTGTGCCTTATTCTATAACCGGTGTATCTTCAATGTCTTGTATCCTCCTTCCTGGAGGTTTGTCTCCTCCTGGTTTTCAGGAACCTGTACCCTCCATTACCCTTATCTCCGGGCTACCATGACATTTATTTAACATGACCAAAGTACCTCTGCGTTTGGGACATGATGGTGTTGATGAGCCGGAGATACCATCACTGCTGAAATAATCCCTTTGTCCCCTAGAGGGTCTTTACTGCTTGTATTGACCACTTTTCAGGATAGAACAGAGGGCACGGTCTTGAGCATAAAGCTGTAAGACTTCATGGCCTGTGCAGTAACCATTGACTGTGCAGGTTAGGATTATACTTTTGCACTCGCCAGAAGGAAATCTATCTCGACTAAGGATTCAAACTTAGGGCTCCCAAATGAGAACCTAGCTTTCTTAAGTGCTCAGCCTCTTAAGGAAACTATTTTGTTGTGTTGTCATTGCAATGAAATATGAAGACTTTCCCTTATTTTCTTCTTCTTGTCATCTTTAATTACTCTAAAAAAGAAGGCTTTAGAAAGATTTAGTCACAGTATGAAACGTGGAAATCTGCTACTGAAAATATTTAAAGGTAAAATCTCAGGTGAAAAGAGAGAAATAAAAAGAAGTTTAAGACAAACTAAAAATAAACTTAAAATGAATATTATGGAAAGAGGCATCCCCCCCCCCCCCCCCCATGTGGGTTCTGGGGTCCTATTGTGGGAAAAAAAGAATAGACCCACTGCCTCCCCAAAAGCATGTCGTAAGAGTCGACTAACTGGGAAGCTTCCTTTGAAGTCGGAGTGCATCTGCCTGAGAGGCAAGGAACCAGCAGTCTGCATTCAATTGAATCAGAACTGTAAAACTGATGCACACGCAACACTCAGGTTCTGGAGCAGGACTGCAGTCCAGAAGAGGACGAACAACCAGAACTTTACGCTAGAGTGTACAGCTGGTGAACGTGAAGAAGAAGAAGAAAGAGGCCAATGCTGCTGGACTGGATTCCATCCATGATTGAATTAATTGCACAAGTTAAATGGAACAGACTGTGAGCACATTAGTGATTAAAAAGGATTATCATCATAGCACTCCGGACAGATCCATAGCTGCTCCGATCTCCTCCTCAAAAACTCCACAAGTGTAAAACGACTGATGACGCCTGTTCTGTGTTGGTTAATGAA
This sequence comes from Candidula unifasciata, assembly GCA_905116865.2. NCBI lineage: Eukaryota > Metazoa > Mollusca > Gastropoda > Stylommatophora > Geomitridae > Candidula > Candidula unifasciata. The sequence goes on from CAJHNH020004735.1 coordinate 361,909, forward strand.
ACGTCTTGTCCCCTAAGTGAAATGTGAGCCCACTGTGACATATAATGGCCCAATGAAACAGTGGTGTTAATGATGATAAAGATGCAACTCACTCAAACAGGGATATTATAGTTAAGACTCATGTGTATCAGTTGGATCAAAGTTGAAGCATGTTCTTGCATGTTCTCCAGGCGATGTGGTTCTGCTGGGCAAAACCAACTGCTTCCAGTTCAACAACCCAGCACAAGCTGCACGCATGAGAAAGGCGAGACGAAGCAGCAGCTCATTTGGATTGGTGGGTATTTATGCATGTGTGCAAGGAATTGAACACACAGGAGGGGGTAATTTGGTTAAATAGCTGAATGATGAAAGTCAGTCTTTAGCAGAAAATGCCAGGTGGGCATAAGTATTTGTATTAGGCTGTTTTACACTCTCAAAAAATTGCATCATGGACAGCGGCATCAATTCAAAGAAAATAATATTTGAAGTTTGAAGTGGGGGGGGGGGGGGGGGGTTTCAACCTCTACAACTTTTTTCTGGGGGGGGGGGGGTGTGGTCAAGTGGCATAAGCCTTATTTAAGTGTATAATACATAAATCATGTGCTGATGTTTAATTAATAATTGACATCACAGCCCTTGTGACATTCCCATACACGCTCCGTCCCCTTCTTCAGCAGCAAGCATAGAGTTCAAATTCCAGTGGTATCAACAGCAGTCTGATTGTATAACCATCTCACCTTTCCCTTGAGTGCTGATCATCGACCCGATCCCCTGGTCACTCCTCACAGTACCTTTCTCTGCACATCATGAAAATCCAACTGTGATTCCACAGTGTTCACTCGCCCCCTAAAGAGCCATTACAACATCTAGCTTGCGCCTTATGTTATCAGTTCACCACCAAGTGGTGCAGAACCAGTGATTCTATCTGCCTGTTCATTTCCTAATACACCGGCATCATCTGGGAAAACTATCCAAAGGATGCTAACTACTGAGACCTCTGAAGTGATGCTTACCACTCTTCACGGAGCATACCGGTCTCCACCTTTCTCAACATGCTCTGTGAGTCATTTACAACAGGTGTGTACAGCTGATTCTCAAGCCAGCGAAAAGCTGCAGTGACTGCCTCCACCTCCATTCTCAAATTAGACATTGTGGTGTCAAATGCCAGTCTCTACTGCACTAAAATAAATCAGGCAAGATATTTTAATTTGTTTCATTGTGGCTTTTGAACCCCTTTGGCATTTGCTGCAGAATCTTCTGTGTCTAAAGGTGTTCACACAGTTTTTAATATTATATACACTCTTTAAAATTTGTCTTGACTGTAGCACTAAAAGAAGTGGTGAAATCTGTAATGAAAGATACATTCTGTTCATGTACTGTTATAAATAGTTTGTTGACATAATCTTACAGACTGTTCCAACCAACTTTAGTGACTTGAGTAACTGCAGTTCCATGAACGATATTTCATCACCAGTGAATCCAGTTCCACCTGTTTTGATGTTTAACCCAAAGTAAGTAGAAGTTGTTTATTTTGATCTAAGAAAATCTGACTCATTCACTGCAAATTTGTTTCATGTAACTGCACACTGCCACCATTTTTGATCACCACTCATGCATTTGCTGGTACATTTGATGCCTCATGATGTTGATGTTGTGACTATTGTTGACTGAAATTTTGGCAGCAATTGTTAACACATGTATATTAAGTTCTGGTAGCTGCCGTGATATAGTGGCTAGATTCTCACATGCAGATCCAAAGATCACAAGTAATTATCCAAACAAAGCAAGATAAAATTTTTTTTTTTAATCTGGTAAAGTCATGGGAAGTAAAGGCAGCCAACATGATATTGACCACATCAGCCACCAAGTACTGACTGGTCTCTGTAATATAGGTCCAGCTCTATCTGCCCAGCAGGTGTAGAAAAGGGTCCTTTAAATTTAGCTCCACTCTTCTTCTTATCAAACTACTGGATGTAAATTGCCTAGAAAAACCACACAACAGCCATGGGCTGTTAGGGTTGGTTCTGCAAACCTCCTGTAAAGAATATGCAACTAACTTTAACTTCTTCTTACATAATGAAAAGTCACAGTTCATTAAAATTGTACTTTTCTTGATGGCAGTTTTTCTTAATTCAAACTGCACAAAGAGTTTTGTTCTAAAACAAAATCTGTATTTCTTTTTGTCAATGCTTTCATGGCATTAAAAGGATAACTAAGGAGGGTTGAACAGGAGTTTACTTTTCAGTACAGCATACAAGCAATGATGTTTTCTGAGTGTGCATTTATTTTCTGTTTTATATGTTGTGTTCAGGAATGCTTAAATACATTTTAAAAAAAAACAATATATATTTAATAGTGTGTGATTAATTGTAAATTGCGTTTGACAGATTTAACTGAAAAATTAGCAAGCAACTTAATATAGGAGTATTGGCCCTGAGTCATTGCACACTAAGTTGTTCTGTCTCTCTGGTTCTGGACTTTGGTATTGATCCAGAACTTGAGTTTTGCACGCACATTCATTTTACAGATCTGGCTTGTTTGTAAGCAGACTGTTGGTTTCTTGCCTTTTTGGCACATGCACTCAGACTTTGAAGTAGTAGTCTACTTTAACAACATTCTTGTTGGAGGGAGGAAGGAAAGTGGGTCTATTCTTTTCTCTCTCCCAAAATGGAGCTCTGGAACCCACACAGGAAGTCATAGTCTAGTGATCCACAGCACCTTGGCTACAACTGTACACCCTGGGTCAGTATGTCCTATAGAGTTGCTTCAGTGTCTTTATTTTTGAGGATGTAAGTATGGACTAGTATGTACTGGTTTGGAAGCTACATTGGTGTAGTGCAAGGTCATTCAATCAAGTTTACTTAGGTGCTCAAATGTTTGGAAAATGGGGATAGTTGAGGACCAGAGGCCTGAGCTTCAGCATAGAAAGATCATTAATACAATACAACTGGCAGGTGATTTGCCGTCCACTTGCTAGGCCTCTGCGAGGCAGATTTGGCTCACGGGCATCTAGTTCAATAGCCCCTGGTGTAGTAGCTAGATGCTGACCTAGAGGTGTTGGATTTAAATCCGTATGGAGAAGTCCTAGGAAGTAAAGGCAGCCAGTGTGATGTTGACAACTTTATCCATTGAGGGCTTAGTCTACATAAATGTGGGTCAAGCATCATATGCCCGATGCGCCACTGGCCTGAAAAGAAAACCTTGCTTAACTACTTATATACTGAACACACACCAAAAACAAAATTACGAATGTTTTGTGGTCGGTGATTTATTAATATCCTACCCCAAACAGGGGAAATCCACAGGTCACAGGACAGTCTAATATTTCAGGGGTTGGTAGATAGGCTGCATGCAGTTGTGGTACCCAGGCTGCATACAGTTTTGGGATCTAGGCTGCACTCTCTCGTGGGATATAGGTAGGTTGGGGTTAGGGCCAGTTCTAGATGTTTTGGTGTTGTTAAAAGCATCAGAAAGCCGTGAAACCCAGTCTTACCACTCTCTAAAATGTTGGACCGTCCTGTGACGTCATCTGGGATAGGATATTCAAGCCATTGAAGCTGAAACATCCTGTGACATTTATCTTAATTCAAAGTAGTTTATTAGTGTTTTGTTCTCCTGCAGTCACAATGCAGCAGGAATATGGTGAGTTGGAAGTTGGTCACAGTTTTCATTATTTTTTAACATTTTTGCTTCAAATCATCTTGTTTATTATTTTAGTTTCTTATTGCCACTGCAGTTTTTGTATTGTTGTTTGGAGATGTTACAGAATTAATTGAGACCAGATATTATCTACATCAAATGTTTAATAGTGACTATGGCTAGATATATTCTTTTTTTTTTTTTTACTAACTCTAAAACGAACAACATTTGTTAAAAGATCCTCTGCATACTGAAGATTCTCTCAAGAAAACATTATGTGTTCACAGCCGCTCCACACATTAGAGACTTTTAATTTTTTTTTAACACCTAATGTTTCAGTTGACACCATCACACACTTTTCTGTGGGAAACTGAAGGTGTTTTAGGTGTATAGAGTAGCTGAGTAACTTATGGTGATCGATATAATATATTGACAGAATTAGTTAGTGTTATTTAAATTTTAATCTAGAGTTTGACTATAGCATCACTATTTTAGCTTTTTATTTTTATTTTTTATTAGAAACAAATTGCTTTCCTCTCAGATGCTTTCTGTATGTCCCTCACTGTCAACAGATTGCTTTAAAGACATGGCTTACTAAATAGATATGGATAAATCTACTGTTTTATGTCAGTTACACACATTCCTATTTTTGATTATCAAATGGATATAGTCATGTGATCAATATTGACCATTGTCGGTTGTTACTGAAATGGGGATTGTTGTGGTAGTATTAATAACTATACACACTCTCTACCCCCCTAAAAAAAGAAAGAAAAAGAGGAATAACACTTTAATCAAGCACCACATCCAGTGTGACAAGTCAAAATACCTGTATTTTGATGAGTAAGTTTTCTATATTTTTTTTATTATGCAAATTAACTTCATTAATTTATTTTAATTGTAAAACGGTAAACAATATTCATTAAAAAATGATGGACATAAAGAAAAGAATTACTTTTGTGCTGTTTGTTTGTTGTGCACTGTGTAGTGAGTTATGTTGTCCCTTTGTTGTGCACCATGTAGTGAGTTATGTTGTCTCTTTGTTGTGCACTGTGTAGTGAGTTATGTTGTCCCTTTGTTGTGCACTGTGTAGTGAGTTATGTTGTCCCTTTGTTGTGCACTGTGTAGTGAGTTAGGTTGTCCCTTTGTTGTGCACTGTGTAGTGAGTTATGTTGTCCCTTTGTTGTGCACTGTAGTGAGTTATGTTGTCCCTTTGTTGTGCACTGTGTAGTGAGTTATGTTGTCCCTTTGTTGTGCACTGTGTAGTGAGTTAGGTTGTCCCTTTGTTGTGCACTGTGTAGTGAGTTATGTTGTCCCTTTGTTGTGCACTGTGTAGTGAGTTATGTTGTCCCTTTGTTGTGCACTGTGTAGTGAGTTAGGTTGTCCCTTTGTTGTGCACTGTGTAGTGAGTTATGTTGTCCCTTCGTTGTGCACTGTGTAGTGAGTTATGTTGTCCCTTTGTTGTGCACTGTGTAGTGAGTTATGGTGTCCTTTTGTTGTGCACTGTGTAGTGAGTTATGTTGTCCCTTTGTTGTGCACTGTGTAGTGAGTTATGTTGTCCCTTTGTTGTGCACTGTGTAGTGAGTTATGTTGTCCCTTTGTTGTGCACTGTGTAGTGAATTATGTTGTCCCTTTGTTGTGCACTGTAGTGAGTTATGTTGTCCCTTTGTTGTGCACTGTGTAGTGAGTTATGTTGTCCCTTTGTTGTGCACTGTGTAGTGAGTTATGTTGTCCCTTTGTTGTGCACCATGTAGTGAGTTATGTTGTCTCTTTGTTGTGCACTGTGTAGTGAGTTATGTTGTCCCTTTGTTGTGCACTGTGTAGTGAGTTATGTTGTCCCTTTGTTGTGCACTGTGTAGTGAGTTAGGTTGTCCCTTTGTTGTGCACTGTGTAGTGAGTTAGGTTGTCCCTTTGTTGTGCACTGTGTAGTGAGTTATGTTGTCCCTTCGTTGTGCACTGTGTAGTGAGTTATGTTGTCCCTTTGTTGTGCACTGTGTAGTTAGTTATGGTGTCCTTTTGTTGTGCACTGTGTAGTGAGTTATGTTGTCCCTTTGTTGTGCACTGTGTAGTGAGTTATGTTGTCCTTTTGTTGTGTACTGTGTAGTGAGTTATGTTGTCCCTTTGTTGTGCACTGTGTAGTGAGTTATGTTGTCCCTTTGTTGTGCACTGTGTAGTGAGTTATGTTGTCCCTTTGTTGTGCACTGTAGTGAGTTATGTTGTCCCTTTGTTGTGCACTGTGTAGTGAGTTATGTTGTCCCTTTGTTGTGCACTGTGTAGTGAGTTATGTTGTCCCTTTGTTGTGCACTGTGTAGTGAGTTATGTTGTCCCTTTGTTGTGCACTGTGTAGTGAGTTATGTTGTCCCTTTGTTGTGCACTGTGTAGTGAGTTATGTTGTCCCTTTGTTGTGCACTGTGTAGTGAGTTATGTTGTCCCTTTGTTGTGCACTGTGTAGTGAGTTATGTTGTCCCTTTGTTGTGCACTGTGTAGTGAGTTATGTTGTCCCTTTGTTGTGCACTGTGTAGTGAGTTATGTTGTTCCTTTGTTGTGCACTGTGTAGTGAGTTATGTTGTCCCTTCCTATGTCAAATATCTAAGCACAGAATATATAAATATAAATTGTCAGTTTTCAACTAATACATGTTACAGCTTTTTAACTATGTACTTGCTTAGCATGACTTATGACGAATCAGTATCGCAGCACTTTAAACAAACTCATAGATGGTTAGTCTCCCTCAACAAATAATATAAATGCAGTTTTAATTATCACTGGCTGTAATCAGTTCCAATTTATACCCTTCTTCAAAAAGCCTCTTTACTGGAAGCATACTGAACCGTCTATCATAATTATGTAAGAGCAAATACAAAATTCTTAAAAACATAACATATTAGCAGGTAAATATGCTTTAATGTATGCTATTTTGGTAAATAATATGATATTAAAAAAAAAATAAACTTGAATACTAAAATTTATGTCTGCTCCCGTTAGCCATATCCTTGTTTTATTAGTATACTATTGTATTTCAGATTTTTTGGTGATTGGGACTTATTTTTTAAAATTTTATTAAAACTGTTTTCATATTTTCACTGTCTGAATTGCCTAATATGTTTATTGTGTGTGTTTGTGCTTATAACAGACTTTAATATAATATGTTTTTAATATCACATTATTTATTGAAGAATTATTAATTCACATACCCACAATACTTTATTGAAAAAAAATATATATGAACTTCATAGGAATTGCTTGCTTATATTATTATACACTTAATTATTTTTAATGTAATTATTTTTTCCTAATATTTAATTTAACCTTTTTTTATTTAAATATAAATTCAACACTTGATAATCCTAATTGTATGGGAACATTTACAAGCTAACTCAGTTTTAGCATTTTTCTGGCACTTTTCTGTATTTTTAGATCATAATATTACTTTGTACTTCAATAAGGCATGGTCTCTGTAGGTTCCAAGGCACTAATTTGTGGAAGAAAGAATAGACCCACTGCCTGCCTCATAAGCATGCCATAAAAGGCGACTAATTAAGGATTTACTGAACCTGGATATGTTAGACCAAAAGGCAAGGATATAACAGCCTAGCTGCAAACCACAATATGACATGCCAATCTCCCTTTCAAGGGCGAATGTAAAAGAAGAAGAATTCATCTCTTACAGCTGTGAGGTCTATAATAAAGGTTAATATTTTCCATCATTTATAAGAGAATTTTATATTTGTAGATGATAATCTACATTTATTGTTCACTTTGATATAAATTATCCCTACTCTAAAAAAACATGAAAAGAGAGGGTTGAACATTCTGTGTAAAGCATATCAGTAAAAAATTCTCATGTCATTTAACTCTTTTGGTCTCAGGTGAGTGTTATTTCATCAGCGGTATCTCTCCTAAGCAATCATTATTGTAAACTAATAAAAATTGTGGATCTAATGTGTATTGAAATAACAGTATGGAAGCGATATAATTAATGTAATAAATGGTTTGGTAGATTAATCCATCATTATGTTTTTTAATGTTAACAAAGCGTAGGTTATTGAATCTGCCTTGTTTTTATGTTAACATAGCAGAGATGATTGAATCTGCCCTGTTTTTTTAAGGTTAACAAAGCAGAGAGGATTGAATCTGCCTTGTTTTTTAAGGTTAACAAAGCAGAGAGGATTGAATCTGCCTTGTTTTTTAAGGTTAACAAAGCAGAGAGGATTGAATCTGCCTTGTTTTTTAAGGTTAACAAAGCAGGCAGAGCAAGGGATCATGCTGCATAGGCAATACATGTTCCCTAAAGGCTTTATGCTATGGTTGAGAGCTGAGCATATCAGAACAAGCAGGTCAAATCTCATGCACTTATTGTTGAAGATTCTTCTTCACACCATCTGGTCTTGCTAGGAACACTCCATCACCATCTGGTCTTGCTAGGAACACTCCATCACCATCTGGTCTTGCTAGGAACACTCCATCACCATCTGGTCTTGCTAGGAACACTCCATCACCATCTGGTCTTGCTAGGAACACTCCATCACCATCTGGTCTTGCTAGGAACACTCCATCACCATCTGGTCTTGCTAGGAACACTCCATCACCAGGAGCTGGGATTCCCACCTCACTCTAAAGCACAAGGAAACACTTGTCATCTGGAAAGACAGAAATATGTCATTAAGGTTACTGAAACAGCTAAATGAGGCACTTGGGTCAAGTGAGGCAGACTATATAAGGACCCATTTACAAACTCCTGGTGAGCTGTCTGGTACCAGTGAGTTAGAAGTTAAGAATCTAATTCTTTTCCGAAAGTTGTCGTTAAATCTTTCTGTCCCACCAATGCACGATGTGTGTTAAGCTGTTACTCTAATGTCTCAGTAGATGCATGGTGTGTTACTGTATGATTGAAACTTTGACTGAGCTTACTACAGAAACCTGTATACATATTGTACACATGTAGCACTGTAAATGTCACCCCTCTGGAAGTTACAGACCCATTCTCTTTCATTGTGGTTACGAACGTATAGGAACCTCTAACAAAATATTCTGGTATTGAAAGAGTAAAATATACAAAAAGTATACTTTTTTCTATAATATTTTCATTTGGCATTAAGCTGTTGCCTGTCTTGCTCATTTGGCTTTTTTCACATGTTTAGCCTGGAGCTGGAGCAGAAGTTCCGAAACGAGGTGGAGAGAATAGATGCTGCCAGGTAAGCTTCTTTCTGAATTGCACACACACTTGCAAGTAACTGCATACCCGTTTATATGATACAGTAGTCATTGACCAAACAGATACAAGTTCAACTCTTTGAGTCCCGGGGGTTTAGCATCACAGGCCCAGGGGGTAGTAAACAGAGTCATAAAATCGGCGCATCATGCGTTCATTGGGCTTCTAGGTAGGAAGCTATGGACGTATGATGCGTTCCTTGGGACTCAAAGAGTTAAAAAATAAAGTTTGTAGTTTATTTTCTAGAAATGTGGATATACAGAAGAATAGGTCATATTTCATAGAATCAGTATCAATCAAATACAAAGGTTCTAACAAGACGAAATATGAAGAGAATTGCTGGAAAAAAAAAAGAAACAAAAGAAATATTTTTAAGAAGATATTGTAACTGCTGATGCATATCAACAGAGGTGACTAGGGGAAAGTTGATGTTGAGACAAACTACTTAATTCTATAGAACAAGTTTAATAAATGTTGAGTGTTGAATGAAGAATCAACATCACACTCCCATAAAAGTTCCATCCTCATCTTCAGCAGCAAGGGAAGAGTTCCAATTCCGATAACTGGCATCAATATTTGTCTTATCGTAAAACTATCCTGCCTTTCCCTTGATCAAGTTCACTGAAAAATCCAAGCAGTCATGGACAAGTCTACAAGGGCTTTGCAGGAGTTGGCTACATACTTCAATGGGAAATGAAAGACAGAAGAAGAAGAAGAAGAAGAAGGAGAAGAAGAAGAAGAAGAAGAAAAAGAAGAAGAAGAAAAGAAGAATATGATGACAATGACAATGATGAAAAAGAAAGTAGAGTACCTTAACTCTTTCAGCACTAAAAAATCAAATGCTTGGGACTGAAAGAGGTGATAAAACTGTCCTGGAGCTGTTTGACTTAGGAACATTTGAACAAAGAAGACACAACCAAAAGATTGCACAATTTATTGCCTGGAAAATGTCGCTTATCTCGTCAGTTGCATACTACAGTAACAAATAAATAAAGCAAATAAGTGAATCCTTTATAACTGAAGTACAGATTCAAACACTCTAAAAAAAAAACATGGCTGTGATGATGTGATTGTCCTGGTAAAACAGGCAGTTGCTTTTGAGTGTTTGAATGTGTACTTCAGCTATCAAGGATTCACTTATTTGCATCCTTTATTTAATTTTTACTGTACTATGCATCTGATAAAATACAGTGAAATATGCCAGGCAATGAATTGTGCAATCTATTGTTTGTGTCTCCTTTGTTCAAATTACAATGGGGAAACATTGCTTTGATTTTATAAATATTTATTTAGCATTTAATTTGGTTATGACTATTTCATTACCAGACAGGAACTGCAGAGATTGAGAGAAGAGGTTGACAAGAAGGAGGAAGAGAGACAGGAGCTGGAGGAAAAGATGTATGCTGAGCATGAACGACACACTGAAGAGCTACAGGCGGAAAGGATTCGACTTGCCAGAATGGCTGAAGCTGCAGGCTTAGACAGAGAAAAATTCCTGCAAGAAGTGGAACTGAAAAAGTTGGAATTGGTTAAAGAAGGAGAACAATGTAAGTTACTGTGTTTAGAATTATGTGTATATTTCTGTTACAATTGATGCTGCCAATAAGGTCTGCTTGATTGTCACTTTGGTTATACCTCAGTGTGTTTACTTGATCTTTGCTGAAAATAATACAACTTTGCTATTAAAGTCTCATATATATCCAGTCAGCCAAAAATATACGCTCTATAAATTGAGTCTTACAATTTTCATACAGATTTTATTTTTGCTGACAAATATATACATTTCTTGGCAAACTGAATGAACACATTTATTTATTTATAAAGATAGGGTATCCTGTTTATGTTTCTTTGGCATCTTCTGTGGGAACTGGAAAATTGGTAATAGATATAAACATAATGGAACATAATATAGGTTCAGCAGGGGTGATGTTCTAATAATTTTGAGAGAAAATTTGACAAGCAAGGGCATTAATTTAAAAAACAGAGCAGTCTGGGATGAGTAATAATTATAACTGACTAACACATATAGTAATTCTCATGTCCCTTTTAAATTCAAATGATAGTTTTAAGCTGACTCAAAGACTTGTCATTTCAGTTCAGAAAATCATTCAAAATGAGATCCAGAAAGTGAAGGGAATGCCCACAGACTCCACTGTTCAAACAGATTCCATTCCATTGCCATCAAGATTGCTTGACAACATTAGCAGTGATCATGATTCATCACTATCATTTCTAGAAGGGGAAGAAACAGTTTTAATTTCTGGAGAAACAGGACAAGAGATACAGAGCAGAAAGTCTTCTATTCAAGGCAAAATGAAAGGTACTGCTCATCTTAGATTAGCTTTGTTTTCCAGGATTTGTAAATGTAAAGTCTTAATTTACCGATCATGTGTTAAGTAAGCAACTATTCAGTCCCTGGGGTGCAGGATTTGTAAATGTAAAGTCATAATTTACTGATAACATGTAAGTAAGCAAATATTAACTCCCTGGGGTCCAGGATTTGTGAATGTAAAGTCATAATTTACTGATCTTGTGTTAGTAAGCAACTATTCAGTTCCTGGGGTCCAGGATTTGTACCGCTGGTTTTGGAAACAGCGTCTGCCACGACTGTAAATTCCAATAAAGAGTGGCAGTCTCTACTACACAGTCCACATAAAAATTGTATACGTATTCATTCTGAGGCTGGTTATCTCTTAGATATCTCTTCTCTATAGCTTGCAGCACCTGGCCTCTTTCAAACTGCAACCGCCTGTCTTTCACTGTCTGCCTCTAAAGGAGTCAATCTGCAGCTGATCTCTCCAAAATCTCTGTGTCAATGATGATATTTTTCAGGTCACGTTTGCACATGACTTTATAGTGTAGCTCTGGCATTTCTGCGCAACTTATCCCTGTTAACCAGTTCACCAAGCAGGAGATCCTTTGGAATGAGAGAGACATGTTCCAACCGATGCAGACATCCTAGCTTCAGTAGAAAGTACATTGGTGTCATTCCTGCTCTTTCGTGTTTACATTCATTGGGGACAAAGTCTCACCATGATATAGCAAGACTAATACAACTAATACAGTTCTTGTGTTAATGAATATGAGAAATATGGTAGCATATGATGGTATATTTATTTGTGGCAGAAACACTGATAATTGTGTGTACAATCAAGCATGCACAGACAGCCAGCCAGCCAGAGAGGCAGACAGACAGCCAGCCAGCCAGAGAGGCACACAGACAGCCAGCCAGCCAGAGAGGCACACAGACAGTCAGACAGCCAGCCAGAGAGGCACACAGACAGCCAGCCAGAGAGGCAGACAGACAGCCAGCCAGCCAGAGAGGCACACAGACAGCCAGCCAGAGAGGCACACAGACAGCCAGCCAGAGAGGCAGACAGACAGACAGCCAGCCAGAGAGGCACACAGACAGCCAGCCAGAGAGGCAGACAGACAGACAGCCAGCCAGAGAGGCACACAGACAGCCAGCCAGAGAGGCAGACAGACAGACAGCCAGCCAGAGAGGCACACAGACAGCCAGCCAGAGAGGCAGACAGACAGACAGCCAGCCAGAGAGGCACACAGACAGCCAGCCAGAGAGGCAGACAGACAGCCAGCCAGCCAGAGAGGCACACAGACAGTCAGCCAGCCAGCCAGAGAGGCACACAGACACACAGAGACAAAGACAGATGAGGGTGCTGTGGATATGGAATGTATATTTACTGATGACATCATTTATAGTTTACATAATGTTAATACATATGCTGTTCAGCATATTAATGAGCTTATCTGCTCTGTGAACATACATGAACAATCAACCTGTTTAAACCAGTGTTCCTCAACCGTTTTACACCCGTAGCTCACCAAAATGGGAAATTTTTTTCTGTGGACCACCTGACAGCTAACTAAACTACAATGTCACAAAATTACAATATTAAGCTGAGTGACATCTTTGGATTCTGATCCTTGAGGTGTTAATCCCACCAACTGCAATCCTGGACGGGATAAACTACCTGCCCTAACCAATTAAATGATAAGCCAGCTTTTTTTGGTGGCCCAAACGAATTCGTCCATGGCCTACTGATTGGCCGTGGCCCAGCGGTTGAAGAACAATGTTGTAAACATTAACAACCAAAGAAAAGGCACAAACATTAACAACCAAAGAAAAGGCAAAAACATTAACAACCAAAGAAAAGGCACAAACATTAACAACCAAAGAAAAGGCAAAAACATTAACAACCAAAGAAAAGGCAAAAACATTAACAACCAAAGAAAAGGCACAAACATTAACAACCAAAGAAAAGGCACAAACATTAACAACCATTAAATGCTTGTTTTAACAACATCAAGAGTTTCACTGTGATTATAATTGTTTTTAAATGAATAAATGTAGATGTAACATATTATTCTCGTTAGGTCTGGCTCAGAAAGAGTTTATTTATGCTCTCAACTTCCGGGACACCGTGAGGACCCTGAATACTGAAGAGGATAATGCTACTGAGGAGTATGCACACAGACTGGGTGAGATAGACCAACGCAGGGTCATGATCCAGGAGAAGGAAGTGTCACTCAGATCTCAAAGTGCCTTCCTGTTAGAAGAAATTAATAAAGAGGTAATCTTCTTCTTCTTTTTTCAAACTGCTTGTGCCGTACAGCATTGCAAAGAAGAGTTAGATGTAATTTCCTGTCTTGTGTCCTGTTGCTTATTCTGTAAAATGTTGCAAAGAGGAGTTGAATATAGTTTCTTGCCTTGTGTCCTGTTGCTTGTGCTGTAAAATGTTGCAAAGAGGAGTTAGATGTAGTTTCTTACCTTGTGCCTTATTGCTTGTGTTGTAAAATGTTGCAAAGAAGAGTTGAGTATGATGCAAGAGTAGTAGTACTTCAGGCACTTGAATCTGGAGAATTACTTGGTTTACAGAAACTACTCTCCAAACTAGGCAATTGGTGTAAAGTAACTATGCAGTGGATACCATCCCATGGTGGAGCTCCCTGAAATGAAAGAGCTGATAAACTAGCTAAAGAAGGTGCAAAGGAAGAACAACCTGACGTAACAATCTCTCATCAATAAAAAAAGATAATTTTCAAATCAATCAGAAATCGGCACAAGATGATTACCATTTATGGACAGACCAGAGCAGGCTATTATTCTACACCGTAGATCAGGGCACAATCAAATATGCAGCCACATGTACACAAAATTTAAGACTGGCGAATCAGCCATGTGTACACACACACACCCACTCACTGTGTACATGTGGATTAGCACCTGAGACAACAGATCACATCCTCCAAGACTGTCCCAAATACAACATATCAAGGCAAAACTTTTGGCCAAGAGAAACACCGCTGCAAACCAAACTTCATGGGTCCCTGTGTAAATTACTACAGACAGTGAAGTTTATACAATGGTTTGCCCACTTAGAGAGAATGCCTTGTGACACTATACCATACAAAGCATACATGGAAAGAGAAGAAGGTCGTAGAGCAAGAGGTAGACCAAGAACAAGATGGAAGGATAACATCAGAGAAGCTCTACAACAGCACGATGTGCCTATGGTCGAGGCGGCCAGAAGAGCCAGAAACAGAACCTTATATCTCCCTCGACACCCACAGCGGTAAAAGAGAAAGTGAAGAAGAAGAAGAAGAAGAAGTGAAGTTTATACTAGAGAGAACATTGCAGATATAGATAAACTGTTTCAAGCGAACGAAAGAAGAAGCAGAAAAAAAGAACACTAGCTCTATATGTAATATGCCTCAACATAAAAGACATACATCTGGGCAGAAGAGTTTCAAGGTCTCAAGGCAAAGCTGGAAATGAATCAAACGTTCCAACTCAATAAAAATTCAGAATATTCATAGGTACCTATTTTCAGACTCATTTGACCTGGTAGCCAGTTTATGTTCTCTCTCACCTCACCTTATTAATATCTTTGTTGACTGCTGAAGATGAGGGCTGGGCTCATATGGGAATGTTCTAAGTGCTGTGATGTCATTCTTTGACTCAACTCAGCTCAATAATATCTGTGGGACTTACCTTCTCAATTTATATTAAGTTCACACAACAGAGATCACAGACGTGGCTTCACTGCCTCGTAATACTTAAACTTCACCCTGGCAAAGTGGTTAAGCTATTTGCCTTGCATTCTGAAGGTCAAAGGTTCATTTCAGGAATTGTACCATTTAGTTTACAAGCACAGTTTTAGGAAAATCCCAGGGATTATCACTGGAGCTACAGGATTTGTGCTTAGGGCTTAGCCAGAATAGAGAGAGACTGAGCCATAAATGATAAAGCATGGTGCAGTGCAGTTGGTCTCTCTTTAAACCTTTAGATAACTACGAAGATCAGTATCCAAGCACTGCTAGAGGTCAGTTTACAAAGATATTGATTAACCACATTAAGATAGGATATTCGTAATATTATGTCATATTATGACATGAAACCTCGACAAATATATGACAACTGGGAAAATATGGGTGGTAGAGGCAGGCCAACAGAGGATGACAATAGCAGAAGATGATAAATAATTTTAATCCACATTGAAACTAATTCTTTATTATTCAGCTTGATCTCCAGGTCTACCTAACTTAAAATGGCTACAATTAAATGTGCTGGAAAAAGGAAAATTATCTGGCATGGTGTTGACTACATCAGCCGTCGAGTGCTGAACTATAAAAACATGGGTCTCTGCCCCATATACCCAAGTTTGAAGAAGCAAGGACAGATCAGATATCATCAATGCTGTATGGACTAGATTAGAGGATAATGAGAATCTCTGACACTAACATGACAATGGAGTAGAGCATGGTGAAGCTTGTTTATGTCACTATTGAGGCTGAGATAAAAGTTATAACCAGCTCCTAATGGGAACAATCATTAGAGGACCGTGTAGTGGCTGCTGCATCAAAGGACTGAGTATAAACTGCAATGCCCATTATCTAGTGACATGGATTGTGATAACATAATATAACATGAAAAGAGGAAAGGTCCTTTATCTTCCTTTATATTATACAGAAATGTTTATGGAGAAATATGATGAACCTATTTATGCCGCATAACATGTACAATGGTTTATTTACTCTGTTAATTTTCAAGTGTTTTTATGTTGAATAGTTGACCAGTGATTTTTTTTTTTTTTTTTTTTGCTTTCAACTCAAGTTCACATTTTCTTCAATGCTTTTTTTGTTTTTTCAGAGCAGAGATCTGGAGATGCTCTCAGAACAAGCTCAGCAGCTAGAACTGTACCTACAAGAGAAGCAAGACCTCATCAAAGTTGGATTAGATACTCCACATGTGATGAGAAATGCCTGCAGTGAAACAGTTCTCAACTATGATGGAATGCAGGAGGTTGATGAGGAATACCCTTCCAAAACTACCAGTTTGCATTTTGTAGATGAGCTCAGGAAAACAATTGAAGATCGTTTCACTCCAACTCCATCTGGTGGCAGTTCTTTCATTTCATCTGATGATGATAATGATGAGGAGGAGGAGGAGGAGTTTGATGATGTAATTACTGGACTGTCTCCTAGTAATGAATCTATGGATTTTGATGACAGGAGTGTGAATTATACCAATGAAAATGCTGACAGAGAGACTGTGAGAAAATCTGGCAAATTTAAAGGGAATTATTCAAATTCTGAAAAACGTAGCAGTGATGTTAATCACGATGTTGTTTACCACAACTCAGGTAAAAATGAGACACGTGAGGCAGCTCTTGATGAGAAAAATCAGCATTTGCAGTCAGAAATTTCTGTGAAAAGGAATTCATCAAATCGACCATCAAGGGGTCGAACGCGGACACTGAGAACACGAGCACCTGTTCCTAAATCTACTTCTCCTTTACCCGAGAAGAAACTCTCAGGGGCAGCAGCTGCTGTGACAGATCGATTGTATAAGTCACCACCACCCAGACCAGACCTTGTGGGCAATTACTTAAAAGGCAGTAAGGAACTGATAAGTGATGCCTCCACACACCCAGTGATTGTGAATGTGAAGGAATCTTCCTTCAGACACTTGTCCAGTTCTGGCACACCAAAGCATGAGTTTCTCAGGAAAGGAAGCAAAAGAGAAAAGACAGATGTGCTCAATTTGCCAGTTGAATTAACTGGGCGCAGATTTTCAGATTTGGAAGACTCTTCAGAAGGTTTTGATTTTCTCACAAAAGGCAGCAGGCAGCAGTATATGGCACAAGTAGATAAAGAATCTGTATCCATTGATAGCCCAGAGGTAAGCGTTCATGATTATCTTAGAAGAGGTACAAGAGAAGACTCAAACTCATATCCAAAACAGCCAGAGGTTTTAATGGAAAATGAATCATCAAAATATAGTTTTCTGAGAAGGCAACAGAAGGAATACTCTGGGATACCTAAAGAGAAACTGTACAAAGAAAGTGATGATGAAAAGTTTGACTTTTTGAGGAGACAAGATAAAGAATATGCTGGGAATCCTCATAGAAAATCAGCAAGAGATCATGATTTTCCATCTCATGATTCTTCAGGAAAGTCTACAAAAGAAAAACATTCTCAAGATAGGTTGTCAAGCAGCAAAAACATTCCGTCCCATAGTCCTGAAATGAAAGGGGCTAAAGGTAAAACTTCTGTTGAAGAAAAAAGTAAGCCTGAACATAAAAGACCTACACCTGGACAAAGGAGTTTTAGGTCTCAAGACAAACCTGTAAATGAATCAAACATTCCAGCTCACCAGAATTCCAAAACAACCTATCATGAAAAAGCAGGAGATTCTGGTGTTTCCAAATTGGACAAATTAAAGAGGGTTCACCCAAAATCTCCATCACATGACGTGTCTTCAAGTTCTGAGGATGTACCCAAACATAAATATTTAAAGAAAGATGCAGGAAAACAAGCTTTCCCCCTTAGTATTCACAGAACCTCCAAACATTCGGACACTCTTCTAGAAACTGAACCTGCTGTAGAATCAGAAGAAGAATCACAGGAGAAAATTCCTGCCACAAGAAGTCAAAGTTATCCTGGAATAGATCAAGACCTTACACAGTCAAAAATCCCCCCTAAGATATTGCAGCATCGAAATTCAGAAGGTTCTATTGTAGGATCTGATGGTAAACTGATTATGCACAGTACCAGTCCGGCGCGCAGCAGATCAAGATTACGACTTGTTTCAAGCACAACTTCCCTAGCTAGTGTTCCAGAATTAGCAGCAGAAGAAGAAATCAATGATTCTACAGCATTTTTCACAGCTAACCAATCACAAATCAGGCCATCTGAAACTCAAGTTGTAAAGAGAAGAATCAGGCCCGAAAATGCCATTTGGAAAGATGACATTAGAAGGCATTCCGAACCAGAAGGACAGCAGCTGGCTTCAGCGTTAGCTCGGTATACTGAAGATATTGAATTTGGTGTAGGAAGAAAAAAGCTGACTCTGCAACATATGCTAGGGGACAGTTCAACAAGTATTCCGACCCTTGAGGTTTCCTCATATGACAGTGATGAAGATCAAGCAGATGACCAATACTCAAGCATGAGTGACTGGTCCAGTACTCCTCCAGGTCATAATTTGGATGAATGGATAATCTCACCTCCCCATCATGAATCTCCACCTAGCCATGACAACATGTCTGGTGACTCATTAGAATATTCTTCAGAGGCTTCTAACATTGAGGATCAAATGACTGATACAGAATTTTACAACGAAGAAACAGCTAATGCGAATGCTAGTTTCTCTGAAGATTCATTAGAAGATGAGGCATTAAGTCCTTTGGAACATGATGAATTCACTTCTATAGAGCAAGATGAATTAAGTTTTGTAAAACCTGATAGATCAGAATCCTTATATTTACAGTCACAGTTGTCCTATCCGGAGTGTTCTTATCCATCTGATGGCAGTGAGTATCTGAGATCCAAATATGATTCTGTATCTGTGGAGACAAATATTGCTAGCAGTGATTTCAATAACCCTGGAGACATGGATGTTTCTGAAGTCAGTGACCTTGAAGACAATTCTAATGAAGATGATACTATTAATCAACAGTGCCTGAACACTCAGGGCCTCAGTGAAATGACTGAAGGGAGTATCAATAAAGTGACTGAAGGGAGCATCAATGAAGTGACTGAAGGGGGCATCAATGAAGTGACTGAAGGGAGCATCAATGAAGTGACTGAAGGGAGCATTAATGAAGTGACTGAAGGGAGCATCAATGAAGTGACTGAAGGGGGCATCAACGAAGTGGCTGATGTTGATCCATCAGACTTCGCTACAGAGGCTAATCAGGACACACAGACCCCAGCAAGTTCAGATGAGCATCAAGAGTCTGCTACAGATTCTAATCAGCAAAATATTCTAACAGAGTTTTCAGAAATCTTTGTGGTAGATGTTCCAGCACTGACTTCAGATTCTATATCTAATCCAACGACACTTAGAAACAGTCAGCATGATGCAACTCATGGTGCAGTTTCACCTGCACCAGGGGTGACAGAAACAAAATTACCAAATGACAACGAACATGAATCCAGACGCTCAAGAAAGAAACACCTTAGTCAGTCCTCAAGTCCAAGTGCCGGAAGTGATTTAGAACACTTACCAGCAGCTTCTGATGTGCCTTCCAAGCCAAAGAAGAAATGTCTAGAAGACCCAGACTTACACACTGTAACCAGCCAAAGTGAGATTGTAGACAGCTCATCATTTCCATTACTTATTAATAAAGCTCCTGCTTCTAATCTGACTCCAGATCAACCAATTCCAACATTGTCTGATGAAGAACGTCAAACAGAATCGCCAGATGCCTTTTTGAAAAATCAAGGTGGTATTGAGGAACCATGTTTTGACTCTCCGACACAGGGTCTCACTGTGTACCATCCACTGACACCCAACATCATTCCAAGGCAGATCTTACCTCAAACTGAAGGAGAAGATGATACATCTGTAACTAGTACCAGTGTTCCAGGAAATAATTCTGCAGAAGGTTCCAGATTCCAACAAGTTATAGAAGATGGAAGGAGTACAAACAGTCATGTTGCAGATTACTTACTGGCAGAAGGAGTCATCTGTATGCAGCAGTTAACCCCAGGAATATTCGTGTACCAGACAACACCACCAGCTGCAGCAAATGAACCTTCACTTACTTCCAGGCATCAGTTAGAACATGACTCAGGTAACTTGAAAGAATCCCACTGTCTCACAGATAATGCTGAAGAAAAATGTGAACCATCATTTGATGCAAATATTTCTGATCCTCGGTTGTCTATTGACACTGATGTCATCAAGGACAGAACTAAAATAGAAATTTGTGATGCAAATTTGGCTTCAGATAACACAGACACTTCATCAGCTGGTCAGAACATTCCTAATTCTGGTTCAGCTTTGCTGAGAAGCTCCAACATTACTTTGTGGACACCTGATGAAACTGTTCAGAAGTTCTCTGATGACTCAAAGAATGAAGAACCAAAAACACTTGCTAATAACAGTTTAGAAAATTCTATCCAGGGCCAAGGCTCATGGGAACATACCCCTTGTGGAAGTGTTGACAACATAACCAATGCATGTGAGCAATCTTCAAGATTGTCTGATTCAGATTCATTTCATGAAAAAGATGAAGATTCTTTTGGAATATTATTGAAGGAAAGTGCCGATGACAGTAAATCTTCAGAGTTGTCTCAAGGTGAACCTTCACAGCGTGACCCTTCCCAACCACCTCCAGGTGAATCTACACAGCCACCTCCAGGTGAAACTTCACATCCACCTCCAGGTGAACCTTCCCAGCCACCTAGAGATAAACCTTCACAAACACCTGCAGGTGAACCTTCACAGCCACCTCTAGGTAAACCTTCACAACCACCTCCAGGTGAACCTTTACAACCACCTCCAGGTGAGCCTTCACAGCCACCTTCAGGTGAACCTTCACAGCCACCTCCAGGAGAACCTTCACATCCACCTCCAGGTGAACCTTCCCAGCCAACTCCAGGTGAACCTTCACAGCCACCTCCGGATAAACCTTCACAGCCACCTCCGGATGAAGCTTCACAACCACCTCCAGATGAACCTTCACAGCCACCTCCAGGTGAACCTTCACAGCCACCTCCAGATGAACCTTCACAACCACCTCCAGGTGAACCTTCCCAGCCACCTCCAGGTGAACCTTCACAGCCACCTCCAGGTGAACCTCCACAGCCACCTCCAGGTGAACCTTCACAGCCACCTCCAGGTGAACCTTTACAGCCACCTCCAGGTAAATCTTCACAGCCACCTCCAGGTGAACCTTCACAGCCACCTCCAGGTAAACCTTCACAGCCACCTCCAGGTGAACCTTCACATCCACCTCCAGGTGAACCTTCATATCCACCTCCAGGTGACCCTTTACAGCCACCTCCAGGCGACCCTTCACAGCCACCTCCAGGTGAACCTTCACAGCCACCTCCAGGTGAACCTTCCCAGCCACCTCCAGGTGAACCTTCACAGCCACCTCCAGGTGAACCTTCACAGCCACCTCCAGGTAAACCTTCACAGCCACCTCCAGGTGAACCTTCACAGCCACCTTCAGGTGAACCTTCACATCCACCTCCAGGTGAACCTTCACAGCCACCTCCAGGTGAACCTTCACAGCCACCTCCAGGTGAACCTTCACAGCCACCTCCAGGTGAACCTTCACAGCCACCTTCAGGTGAACCTCCACAACCACCTCAAGGTGAACCATATGAGACAGAACCTTTGAAAGTAGTAGAGTACATCACTCTAGCACCATCAGCAGTAAATATGTCTAAAGAAGCACCTGGATGTACCATTACAACATCCTTGACCCAGAATGAATCGGTCAGTTCTGATTCCTCAGCTGGTTTACAACCAGAACCAGGTGATGCAACTCTGGCAACTGATTCCTCAGCTGGTTTACAGCCAGAACGGAGTGATGAAACTATGGCAACTGATTCCTCAGCTGGTTTACAGCCAGAACGGAGTGATGAAACTCTGGCAACTGATTCCTCAGCTGGTTTACAGCCAGAACGGAGTGATGAAACTATGGCAACTGATTCCTCAGCTGGTTTACAGCCAGAACGGAGTGATGAAACTCTGGTAACTGATTCCTCAGCTGGCTTACAGCCAGAACCAAGTAATGCAACTCTGGCAACTGATTCCAATGCTGGTTTACAGCCAGAACCATGTGATGGAACTCTAGCAACTGATTCCAATGCTGGTTTACAGCCAGAACCATGTGATGGAACTATAGCAACTGATTCCAATGCTGCTGGGGAAGATGACATAAATACTAATGCAAATAACTTTAGCAGGGAACACAGCCAGCAAGCAGAACGGGGCCAGCTCTCAGATAATAGTTCCATGTCTGATGGCAACAAAATGCTGGATTTGCAGGGATCTTTACCTTGCTTTCAAACTGGGTAAGTATTATAGGATATTATGTAAGTAATATAGGATAACAAATAATATATGATAATCGATAATATAGGATGATGGAAAAGTAATAAATATCCAGTTGTTGCCTCTTCTTTATTAATCATCAGTCAGCAGGTCCTTCACAGAACCTTGTTATCATCACAGCACACCTAAAGGTCTCTCTTTCTCTAGCTGTCTCTCCAACCCTATGTGCTATCACATCCAGTACGTCTTGAATGTCCTGTATCCAACCTCTCTGCCTATTTCTCGTCGTCTGGAAGCTGTACCCTCCATCACCACTCTCTTCAAGGCCACGATGACATTTATAATGGCTAGAATATTCTGTCTGTCAGAGCAGGATGCTGTTTATGAGCCAATTCTCCCCAAAGTTCAGCTCATGTAGAGTGTCATTACTTTTGATGGCTGTATAGAATAGGGAGTCTTGAGACTTAGGATTTAGGACAGGGGTGGGAAACGTTTTTTAGTGAGGTCAGATTTAGAATTACCAACTTAGTCGCGGGCCATATAAGTAAGTAAAGTAAAGGACCCTTTCCCACTCCTTTTGGCATACAGGGCATATAGGGCTAGAATTATATTTTATAGACCAATCGGCACAAGATGGGTGATGCGGTCAGTAGCACGCCGGCCGCCTTTACTTCCAGATACTGCACCCAGTACCCACTCAAGGCTTGGTCGACCTGGGAGCACCCACTGAATATCTTCTGTATGTTCTTCAATGTATCTCTGTTCAAGCTGGGTTTTTTTTTAAATTACAAAAATGATATTACTGACCTCAAATAATAAATTGCTTCCGTATGCCAGTTTAAGCTCACGGGCCATATTTTGCCCATCCCCTGATTTATGATCACATGGCTGGTGCAGTCGCCATGGATTGTGCAGGTTACAGTGTTACGTAGAACCCGACTTTGGAGCGATTAATGTGGAGCTCCGTTTATATCTCATTGCACTTGTTGTAGCGGTATTAAATCCATTGCTAGGCCTGTCGCAACTTTCCCAGAGCCCCATTGGCCAGGACGTTTCGGGGTGACCCAGGATGGCCTTCATGTCTACCGTAGCGGTCCTATGGCACAAGGCCACACCATACTTCGCCCAATCCTAGCAATCCTCTACTTTGTCTTTTTACCATCTATCGCGACGGGGACGTAGGGTTGGGCTTTGAGAGCCTTATTATTCCATATGTATCTTATTCTGAATTTAAATATCTTGGAACAAAATTCACCGAAGATAGTAAATTGGACGAAGAAATTGACATTCGATCCAGTAAAGCTGGCCAAGTATTGAGACAGCTAGCCCCCCCCCCCCCCCCCCCGTACAGCATAAGGCAATCCCAATCAGCACAAAGAAACATCTCATACAATGCATATTCATTCCCACCTTATGATACCAGTGCCAGACGTGGTCACTCACAACAAAACATAAAGAAAATAAGTAACCATGGAAATGAGGTGTCTGAGAAAGGCTGTAGGAGTGACCAGAAGAGATAAAATCAGAAAAGAGGTCATACGAGTTAAAGTCGGCACAGAACCTCTAAATTACATTAGAAAGACAGCAAATCGAATGGTTTGCCCACTTGGGAAAAAAATGCCTTTTGATGCTATACTATATAAGGCATATATGCAAAAGAAGAGAGTGCCGTAGATCAAGGGGAAGGTCAAGAACAAGATGGAAAGATAACATCAGAGAAACTCTACAGCACCACGATGTGTCTATGTTCGAAGCTGTACCGAAGAGCACCGTAAAAGAGCATGTAAAGAAGAATGTGGAGCTCTGAGTGTGACAGCGGAAGTTGTGAAGACAGAAGTGCCGTTTCCAGTCGCTGCATCTTGTGCGCCAACTAGTTTATCAAGACCAGACTTTGAAAACCATTGGTCGCACTGAAGTCTCACTAATGCAGTAGGGATACGTTCTGTATACAGGATTCTTTAAAAGACACCCCCTCCCCCCCCCCTCTCTCTCTCTCTCTCTCTCTCTCTCGCTCTTCCCCTCTCTGGTTATCCTAGAATCGATTGGTTCCTGATAAGCTCGACAACCATTATCACAAGTAGTGGATTCCAGAAATTGTCTGTGTACAATAAAAAAGGTCATAATGCAATGTAAACACGCTATTATTGAATCCCGTCCGTGTTGACGTTGCGGTACCCGAGACAAAACAACTTTGCATGACTCACCTCGTTTATCAACCTTCCAGCCTACACACATTGTTACTGCACGTACGGACTCCGTTGTCTTTCTGACCGGGGATCTTTTTTCACTTATCACCAGCAGTTTTCTTTTCATTTCGGTATTTTAGACGTTTCTTTGTTTGCTGCTATATATATATGTATATGTATATAAAGCTCCAGGATAGGAAATACGGTACTTATCACAAACTCGCCCGCAAGTCGAGAGTTCCTTTCCCTCACATTCATGCCGCGGCTGATCGCACGGCCTGTCCAGTGTTGTTGGAGTGTCATTATTATCAACGGTTTAACTGTTGTCTCTTTTGTTGTTGCTCACTTGCGTGATTATTTCAACATTGTGATACTTGCCCGACGATTCGTAAGTATCGAAACTAGAATGTTTTTGTATTTGTACATTCCTTGTCAGTGGCTTCTTTTTCTGGATTAATGCCACCGCCAAGGAAGGTAGAAATACAAAAACATACCAGTTTTGATACCCAGGAACAGTCACGCCTTCGGCCCTCACCCTGCAGTACTCCTTACTTAAAAACGGGCGTGCCTGCGGCGCTTCACGGAGACTCGGGACAACACAGCCTCCCGCAAACATTATATACGTCGAGGAACGCCCGAACGAAGCCATCTTCATAACACCCCTACAACATAGGACAGGCCGTGCGACCTGCCGAGCATGGATGTGAGGGGAAGTAACTTTTGCCGCTGGAGCGAATTCATAAGAAGTTCAGAACATACACATTTAGTTAGGATTTACCACTGATAGTAATTCGTCTCCTGAATGTTGAATATTGAATCATAATCGCGACTTACGACACCTGTTCTGTGATGGTTTACTATTCTTCTATGGCTTCCCACATATTGCTATTTTCTGACGACACCACTTTTAACTTGATGTTTTTGTAGTCTAATCATAGTTGCAGATTCACAATCATCACTTTATTCATGCAAACGACTTACTTATAGAACAGTCAGTATTTCAGCATGATTTGCAGTCCCTCCTACCTCCATTAGCCTTACCTGCAAACATATCAGTGTGTTTATCTTAATTTCCTGTTACACCTGCATGATCTGGAACGAAAAAGAAACTGATCTTTGCCAGCCGTGACCGTCCCAGAGACTCCAACGCCTGTCTCCAGGCCCAGTCAATCTCTCCAGGCCCAGTCAATCTCTCACGTTCTTGAGGATACTCACTGAGTCTTTGAGAAAGCTTTCCTGTGTGAAGGTCTGGGTCCCCAGCCAGCTTACTGCTCTAGTTAGTTCCTAGACTCCCTCAGTCAGACTACTGTACTTGTAGTCAAGGAAAAGCACCAGAATCTTCCTTCACAGTTCTCTCTCCCTCCAACCTGAGCCGTAAAAGCCCATAACCTTTTGTAGCGCGTCTAACGACAGACCCATCTGTATAAATGACAGCATCGCCATATCGGCCTCAACAGAATTCTCAAAAAGCAGAGCCTGAGCTTCTGTCCCCATGAATTTATTAAAATATGAAAAAATGCATGACGGAATCAATCGAGAATTGACATCACTGTACTCGGGACATTTCCACATGTGCTCCGTCCCCTTCTCCAGCAGCCAACGAAGAGTCATCATGCTAATAATACCAGCTGCAATCTGATTAAAAGTGCGCCTCTGTTTTTCCCTCATTGTTGAATGTCTTCCAGAACCTCTACACACCCGGCCTGAATTATTCTTTCGTGTGTGGATACTGGAAAATGAAAGATAGAAGAAGAAAGAAGAATGATAAACAAGCCCATAAAAAAGTCTATGTGAAAGTCTGAAATCTCAATTGTGAGTTTTTCCCCACCAGGACATTGCACAAAGCGGTAAACACCTGGTGACAGAGAGTGCCACAATGCGGGTGAGGATCACCCGTGGAAAGGTCATGGAAACCGCGTTCAACCGTTAGGTTTTATTAGGGCCCCCGGCAACAGCCAGGGTGGGTCTTCAAAATAACGAAAAATTGTATCCCACAAAGGGACGACTTATACTTCCCCGTGAGTTACTTTCCTTCAAATGTAACCTTCACCTCAGCATAACTGTTGCCAGCCATACAAAGTTTCTAGGCAGTAAATAGGCCTAGATTGAAGACGGTCAGGCAATGGGAACATAAATAACGTCATCACCGATCAATAAACATGAAGTCTGTATCCCCAGCCGTTAATCTAGAAATCTCTCTCAATACGACAAGCAATAGCCAATACGACACAGACCTTTTCTTCTAGCTGCCTCGCATTTAAACTCTTTCCAGGCTAGTTAAACCTCCTTGCGTTTTTTAATATTTTTTTACAGTCAGCCTCTGTGGCTAAAGCGTAATTTCCTGGTGCCGCGTTCGATCCCAGCTGCGGCGATTTGGAAAGCAGACCGTTTTGCGTTGATTTCGACAGTGGTTTGGAGCGCTGATCTTTTAGTTAGCAGTGGCAAACTACTGAGAAAAAAAAATTACGTAGTGAAAGCAAGCTGAAACTAGTCATAGAGTTCATGACAATAGTCAGTGGCACCCAGCGTGCACTGGAGCTCAAATATTCCTCCCCACGACGCTTATCGGCAGAAGTGATTTAAGATGATTATGATTATGAATGATATGATTTCGCCTTGTCATGAAAATACCAACTGTCACACAGAGCCACTCCGAAGTAATAATATGAACAAAGAGGAGTTGAATGCCGCGCAAAATAAGTTCTGCGTGCACATCCGTTTTACAGATCTGTCCTAATTGTATGCAGACTATTGGTCTCTTGCCTCTCAGATAGTTGCACTTTGACTTCAAAGGAAACCCTTTATTAGTCAACTCCTACATGATTTTTACCGGGTCGGTATCCCAAATGCCCAGCCAGGCCGCCCGACAACCCAGAGGATATTACATCGGTAATCCAGACTGAGTCAAGTAACATAAAGTGTATGGATCGGTATTTATAGAAAGAAGTAGAACACACTAGACAACATAGAAATTGAAAGCTTTAGTTACCGTGCGGGGAATTGAACCTGTCACCTTCAGACGGCGTGTGCGCCTCGCCATGAACACAAGTGCACTAAGAACATGGTCAACTAGGCACCCCCAAAAAAGGTGTCTTGTTGGCTATGTCTATCGTACAGCTTGAAATCCACAACTACGGAATACGGACAGAATTCATTTCAAACCATTTAAATGGCACCATAGGTTTCAGAAATTTATATTAACGAAGCCTTTGTCGAATAACAATCCAGACTGAACGGGGAAACCGCCTAGTATGAGTTTTATAGAGATGGCTCATGACGTTTGGGTTTCACCTGTGACTTGGTTGTGACCAGTGTTGCCACTTTTCTTTGACAAAAAATATCCAAAACGGTGTCAAAAAATATCTAAAAAGATCTAAATCTGCGTGGAAAAGATCTAGAAAAAATATCCAAATTGAAAAAGTCAAAAATTACATAGATTTTGTTATGACTTACCCTACATAATCATGTCCTCACCTTCACTGATGTCTACCTCACAAGATCAACAGGATAAACTTAGCTTGGATAATGAAGTTGAAGCTTCAGATCCAAAATGGCCCTGGTATGCTTTAGCTGTTCAAATTTCTTTATAAGTGGAACAGTAGGCTTATTTCTCTAGTCTCATTAGGCCAAATTGTAATGGCACGATAGCATTTAAGAGACAAATTATTTGGAAAACCAGTAAAGTGTTTCAGCAAAAAGGTATTCCAAATTCCTTGGTAAATATTTAGATGAAGCATGTGATAATGCTAGCTGCAATGAATGACGCATATATTTTATAAGTATTAACAATGGGTTAGCTTCCTTCAACTTGGCATAAACGCCATTGTTTATACCAACCATCACTGAGGCATTATCAGTACCAATTACAGCCAAATTCTTCAAGCCTAACTGTTTGCTGATTAAAAGGTCCTTCAGTTCCTAAACTATACTAAACCATCACACTTTTCAAAATAAACTAATCCAAGATTTTTTACAAATCGATCAAATGGTCACAGTTTGAAATTGAGCAGTGACAAATTAAAAACATTCCGACTGATACTTCAACTTTTGATGATTCATTTATCAGTATAGTTCTGAAAACAGATGTCAGCGGTGTAATATCTTTAAAAGAAACTGCAGTTTTATGCTTTTTTTTTTTAGTCTCTGCATGACTCTTTGAGTTTTGTATTGTCGATTTAATTTCACACTTGCAGTACTTACAACAAGCTTGGGTTATATACCCAGTTTTTAATTTTGTCATCATGCAACCACTCTTTCCAAATTTTTTGCTCATACTTTACTTTTGGCATGTTAAAAGGTTTTTTCAAAGTGAAAGCCACATAAGAAATTGAGCAATTATTTTTTTTTAAATCACATGAAAAAGAAACGCAAAGTCAGCACAGTGAGGAAACGGTTGAAACAAAGTTAGTATGATTTACGCGCGTTTTTTTTATTAATCAGTACCGGGGCTGCCAGATATTTATTTTACACAGTAATTATTAAATTGACAATGAAAGAAAAAAAAATCTATAAAATATTTAACTCCATATGAAAAATTTCTAGAAAAATATTTACGATCTAAACGTCAAAAACAGTATCTAAATACAATGAAAAAGATCTAAATTTGGATATAAAAGATCCAAAGTGGCAACACTGTTTGTGACAGATCCCGGTCCTCTTGGCCAGACCCGTGCAGCAGAGCTACACTTTGATCTTGGCCAAAAGGCCGAGAAACGACTCTTACATCCTGCTTGTTAAGGAAACAGTGTCTCTGTTTTCCCCCTCCTCCCCACAATGAAGCCTCGAAAAAACCCAAAACACCGCGGAAAACTCGTACACAATACTTAAGTAAGATTTCAATAACCGCGCACTGAGAAAACTTTTATACACCTCCCTACCACCACCACCACGGCTTATATTCCTAGGAAAGAAAAGGTGCCGGTAACCACCACAGAGTTTCAACTAAAATTCCGGTCTCAACAATTTTTTTACAACAGAAAGTGAATATAAAGGAACTTTGTTCTCGCCTTTAGGCGTATTGGGTATATAGGGCTAGACCTATGTTTCATAGACCAATCAGCGCTTAGTGATGTTGTCAGTATCACGCCGGCCGCCTTTACTTTCCAGGACTGCACCTGGTACCCATTTAAGGCTGGATCGACCTGCCAGCTAAGCTCATTTTTGAAAAAGGTCAGATTCTGCTAGGACCTGAATCTACGACCTTCCGATCTGCAGGCGAGCGTCTAGCCGCTGCACCACAGTGGCTTCCTCTACAACAGTAGCGCTGAATAAAAGTGATGCGTAAAAAACTTGGCAGTAATGCGTACCGTTGCATACCTCCAATCAAAAATCTCCGAGCAAGGATGCACTATAGAAATCTAAATCTAACACAACCAAACTACTGAACGTACTGATACAACCCGAAACCAGTTCACCTCTCTCTCGACTCAGTCCGCCGTATCCGCGTTGAGTACCCTGTACAATTCCGCAATGATAGGAGGACTACGTGTCCTTACGACGACTGACGAGATCAAAAGGCAAAAAACGAAGAGAGCCTTTTTCTGCGGAGCCAAACGCTTTATCAACTTTTCAACCCACTGGCTATTTCCGGAGAGTCTCGATCTCCAAACCTGCCAGTTTTATTTCGCAAGTGCAGCCAAGACAAAATTATTAACAGGCTAAACTTGTACCTGTTTCAATAGCCTGTTACACTACTACGGCTAGGTTTAGTCGATTTCAAGCTCCACGCGATTCTTGTATGCTATTCAATCTTTGACAGGAACCCCTGTCGCCATGTTGCGTAGTTACACGATAGCCGAGAAGACACATGTCATCGCGTCGCCAGATGTAATTAATTAGCATACTGACCTGGTGATGACATCTCCAGCAGGGCTGCCGAAATATTTTTGGGATTATATTTGAAAAGGTATCAAAACACACCAAATGGTACACCATTTTTAATTTTTAATTGCACACCCATTAAAACACACGCACGCGTGCGCGCGCTCACACACCCACTTCAGTATCAAACTGAATTAGAAAAGCTTGTGCATCAAATAAACTGGAATAAACTGCGACAAACGTCATGAAGGAAAACCATCTGCCAGATTGTCCGGTTGACACTTTTACATTGGCCTTTGAACTTCAACAAAAGCGTACGGGACCAGTTAAGTCAAATTGTACATTTGTGTCATCAGTTTCACCTGTCTTATCTTCAGCACACCCTTAATCGTTTATCTTTAAACAGTTAAACAAACTGCCAATATTTATAATATTGAT
>CAJHNH020004735.1:397500-492510 GCA_905116865.2 Candidula unifasciata
TAGGGGACCACTCAGCTCCTTTACAAAATCCTCCTTAAACACACACACGCCCCCACACATACGCACACCCCCTACTCACGCACACCCACACACGCACGCACACACACGCACACATGCACACCCACACCTCACAGACACCACACACGCATGCATACCCACACACACACACAAACCACACACAACTCACACGGCTGTTTGCACACAATACCACTATAGTACTCATTGTGTATGTATGTGTGTGTGTTTATAAAGCTCCACACTGGCTGTTGTCGGAGGTGGGGGGGGGGGGGGGTAATATAACATAAAAGTTGATGGGTTTTTGTTGTTGTAGGCACAAGGAGGTAAACAAAGAGGTCTTGTGTCTATGGTAAGTAAAGTGAAGGACCCTTGTCCACGCCCACAGGTGTATTGGGTATATATGTGAAAATAAAGGACCCTTGTCCACGCCCACAGGTGTATTGGGCATATATGTGAAGATAAAGGACCCTTTTCTATGCCTTTATGCGTATTGCGCATATAGGGCTAGACCTATATTTTTTAAATCCATTCTGCACTAGGAGGTTGATGTAGCCAGCATCGCGTCGACCGCTTTTACTTCCCACGACTTTGCCCTAAGGCTGGGTCAACCTGAGAGTTAAGGTCATTTTTTTTAAGAAAAAGTCTAACTCTGTCAGGACCAGAACCGTGTCTTTGGGTGAATCAAAAAATTCCGTCTGTAACTGAAAATAAACAAAAAGGCAGACTGTAAAAAGCCACTGATCCAGCTAGATTTTAAAACAAGCAAATCTGGCCACAACAGGATTAGATAATACAAGTATAAGCCATGAGCTTTATTTGTTGGGGGGAGGGGTCAGGGAGGGGAAAAGGGGGGGGGGGGGCAGACCCCCTGCTTGAGAGGTAGGTAGGTAGTTGAACCCCACAAGGACATCACACAAGCAATAAACACCTGGTGACATGAAGTGCCACCATACGGAGGACGATCACCCGTGGAGATGTCCCAGAAACCCCTTTCATATCTATGGCCTAGGCTATATTTATGGCCCAGCTATATATAGGGCCCCCGGCAAAAGCCAGGGTGGGGCTTCAAATAACACAAAAAATGAATCTCACAGGCTGAGAGGTGAAGACTGGCTGACTTTCTACCCCACTAGGACATCACACAAGCGATAAACACCCGATGACACAAAGTGCCACCATGTGGATGAGGATCACTGTGGAGAGGTCCCAGAAACCGCGTTCAGATAATTGGCCATATTTATGGCCTGCCTATATTGCGGCCACGGGCAAAAGCCAGGTAGGGCTTCAAATAACAAAAAATTTCATCCTAAAAAGGACGTAAGGATGATTATAAGTTGAATAAAGAGAGGTGAAGAAGCAGTAGTCTGCACACAAAAAAGCCAGATCTATAAAACTGATGTGTACACAAAACTAAAGTTTTGTAACAAAACCAGAGTCCAGAGTTGGACCAACAACCAGAACTTTCCACCAGAGTTTACAGCTGTGAACATTAAGAAGAAGAAGAAGAAGACAATTGTTTGAAAACTCTATTTTGTAACATCTCTTTTAAACTATATCTATGTTAACTTCTCAAGCATTAACCGCTTACAACAATACAATTATCTCCCCTTGATCGTGTATTTCAGGTGACAACTTCCATCATGCCTCAAGACCAGGGTCAGGGTCAAAGCGAAGGCGCCAGCTTAGAGCTAGGTCTGTCCCACAGGAAAAACCCAAACACAGCGGTCATACCAACAGCTCAGAAGAGTATGTCACATCAGAAAACGACGACAGTATTTACTCAGACTTCTCTATGAGCAATGAAGACATCCAAAGAGGTCAGACTCACAGTGCTGCAGATGAAAGATCATCATTTCCTGTTGCACCTGAGCAAACATTAGTGTCCAGTCAGCATCACCAGCACTTGAGCACTGAGAAGCAGTTCGCATATAATGATGGGAAAAATACATCTAGTAATGCATTTGACAGCAACCGAGTTGCAGGTGTTGATGCATTATCAGAGCATACAACTAAAACATTGGCACTGAAAGTAGAGAAGGAAAACCCCAAACCTATCTCTGAAGAACTGTTATCAGACACAGAACAAGAACCACACAGAAGTGATGAACCTGATCCACAGACCAGTTGTTGGTCTACATCTTCAGTGGAAAATTCATCAAATGTTGGTGGTGAACTTGAAAATACAACAGAACATGTTCGGACACTAGACAAAGAATCAGCTCATCAGTCTAAACTGCAGGATTCAGCTCAAAATGAAGTCAAACCAGATGAATCAACTGAGGCTGAGTCCAAGATGGATATCGAGGAGAAATATGAGCAGAAGCTGGTGAAACAATCTAAAAGAAAAAGTACACATCTCACAGATGCAGTAGCAGATGTCTTGTTCGGTGCGTTTTCTACTGTGCTTAAGAAGGGAGACATTGAGTCTTCAAACCTTCCTGTAGGACTTCAAGGGAAGAAACTACGTGTAGATCCTGACAGAGATGTGCAACAGAAAAAATTAGTAGGTTTACATGCTAAATATGGGCTTATGAATGAAACAGAATGTAGTGACGCTTCTGATGTTGATCAGGAGCAGAGTAATAATTCTGCTGAAGAGGACAATTATGTGAACATAGAGGAAGTAAAGATTGGTGTCACAGGAGAACACTCTGATGTAAACAGGGAAGACAAAGGGGTTTCTACTGAAAAAGGTTTTGGCTCTATTACAGAAGACAAAAAGGTTTCTACTGAGGACAGTTTTGATGTAGGCAGAGAAGACAAAGAGGCTTCCACTGAAGGAGGTTATAGTGTAGGCAGACAAGACAAAGAGGCTTCCACTGAAGGAGGTTATAGTGTAGGCAGAGAAGACAAAGAGGCTTCCACTGAAGGAGGTTATGGTGTAGGCAGAGAAGACAAGGAGGCTTACACTGACAGAGGTTATGGTGTAGGCAGAGAAGACAAAGAGGCTTACACTGACAGAGGTTATGATGTAGGCAGAGAGAACAAGGAGGTTTCTACTGAAGAAAGCTTAGGTGTATGCAGACAAGACAAAGAGGCTTACACTGAAGAAAGATTTGATGTAGGCAGAGAAGACAAGGAGACTTCAACTGAAACTGGCTTTGATGTAGGCAAAGAAGACAAGGAGACTTCAGCTGAAACTGGCTTTGATGTAGGCAAAGAAGACAAGGAGACTTTAATTGAAACCAACTTTGATGTAGGCAAAGAACACAAGGAGACTTCAGCTGAAACCGGCTTTGATGTAGGCAGAGAAGACAAGGAGACTTCAACTGAAACTGGCTTTGATGTAGGCAAAGAAGACAAGGAGACTTCAGCTGAAACTGGCTTTGATGTAGGCAAAGAAGACAAGGAAACTTCAACTGAAACCAGCTTTGATGTAGGCAAAGAACACAAGGAGACTTCAATTGAAACCGGCTTTGATGTAGGCAGAGAAGACAAGGGAACTTTAGCTGAAACCGGTTTTGATGTAGGCAAAGAACACAAGGAGACTTCAGCTGAAACCGGCTTTGATGTAGGCAAAGAAGACAAGGAGACTTCAATTGAAACCAGCTTTGATGTAGGCAAAGAACACAAGGAGACTTCAGCTGAAACCGGCTTTGATGTAGGCAAAGAACACAAAGAGACTTCAGCTGAAACCGATTTTGATGTAGGGAAAGAACACAAGAAGACTTCAGCTGAAACCGGCTTTGATGTAGGCAAAGAAGACAAGGAAACTTCAACTGAAACCAGCTTTGATGTAGGCAAAGAACACAAGGAGACTTCAATTGAAACCGGCTTTGATGTAGGCAGAGAAGACAAGGGGACTTTAGCTGAAACCGGTTTTGATGTAGGCAAAGAACACAAGGAAACTTCAGCTGAAACCGGCTTTGATGTAGGCAAAGAAGACAAGGAGACTTCTATTGAAACCAGCTTTGATGTAGGCAAAGAACACAAAGAGACTTCAGCTCAAACCGGCTTTGATGTAGGCAAAGAAGACAAGGAAACTTCAACTGAAACCTGCTTTGATGTAGTCAAAGAAGACAAGGAATCTTCGACTGAAAGGGGCTTTGAAGTAGGCAGAGAAAAGGGGACTTTTACTGAAAGGGGCTTTGATGGAATCAGAGAAGACAAAGAAACTTCCACTGAAATGGGCTTTGATGAAGGCAAAGAAGACAAGGAGGCTTCAACTAAAAGGGGCTTTGCTTTAAATAGTAAATTAAAGGAAGCTTCACCTGTAGAAGTCTTCAGTGTAGGCAAAGAATACGAAGATGCTTGCACTGAAAAGGGATTTGGTGTAATTAGTGAGGATATGGAAGCTTCTACTGAAGAGGGCTTTGGTGTAGACAGGAGACACACAGATGTTTCCACTCTAGAGCACTTTAGTACAAACATAGATGACAAGGAGCTTGCAACCAAAGAGAACATTAGTAAAAGTCAACAAGTCAAGGATGTTTCAACTCAGAAGGATACTGATGTAAGTAGAGGAGATGAGGAAGTTTCCACAGAAGATTTTTGTAGGGGAGATGAGATTTCCACTGAGAAAAAGGATAAACAAGTCTCCACGGATGAGCCCTTTGTTGTAAGCAAAGAAAAGGCTGTTTCTACGGAAGATGATTTTACTTCAACATTCTACGTCCAAAGCAATCCTGAAGAAATTAGGAATTCGGAAATCCAAGATGAAAAAATGGAATGCAACTCGCCAGTCAAGCAAAAGGAAACCACAATAGTGTACAGTGTAACAAAGACAGAGTACAAAACAAGCCCAGAGAGAGACTTAGAAATGGATTCCTCCAAAGGAGATAGACAGAGAAGTATACCAGATACAATGAATGTATCTTTAACACAGACTAGTTCTATCAGCAGGTATGACACTTTTGAATCAAGAAGAGAAGAAACTGTTACATTTCAGAATGGTTCATCTGGGAGTGAATCTGCTGATACAGTTCTGAGTGAGTCTACCTTTAGAAAGCACCACTTCAACAGTTATGAGCAAGATAAAACTGATAACCTTGTAAGCAGAGAAAGTTTCATGGAAGAGAAGCAAACATCTAAGGTGGATATTAAACCAGAAAATGAACAAAGTAATGATCAACAGTCTCATAAAGAAGATGTGTTAATTAATCAGAAAGATCAAAGGGAAGCAACCAGATCATCTGACCCTGCAGATGTTCTGAAAGTATCAGAGTTTGTTCAGATGAACATGATAGTCTTCCCTGATGGTTCTCAGACAGACCAAGAATATATTAGGGCTTCAGATGGAGAGCAAGCTGAAAAAAGGATGGATCTAAACAGCTGTCTTATTGAGGGAGGAAGTGATAAAATGGGTCTGAAAAAAGGGATGAGAAGCAAAGTGGAACAGGAAGTTGATCAGATTGGTCTAAAGGAAGTCAAGGAACAAAATGAATTTGAGCAAGAACATGCTGAAAGTGATAGAAAGAAGGAAACTGATTTACAAAAACAAGAGAATCAGAATGAACAAAGGCAGGAAAATCAAGAATATGACCTTCAGAAACCAGAGAATCAGAGTGGACTAGAACAAGGAAGTAAAGAACATGAACTGGAGATACAGAATGGACTAGAACAAGGAGGTCCAGAAAATGTACCAAAGAAAGAAAATGCTCAAAGGGATTTGCATCTAGATGACCCTCAAACACTTCTGCAGAAACAAGGAATACAAAGAGAATTGGAGCAAGGCAATAATCAAAGTAATTATGCAAAGCAGGGTGACCTAAAGATCCAACACGACCAAGCTAAACTAAAGCAGGAAATTGATCAGAAAGAAGAGAGTCATTATGAACTGGAGCAAGAAAGTGACCAAAGTTATTCAAACAAGCATCAAAGTTTACAGAGCACAAGTGAAAAGGTGAAGGGAAATCCTTTGAATAGTGGTATCCATGATATGAAACTTGCAGATGTACATCCGAATTCAAACTATGATGCTGGGTTACATTTGCCCACAAAAATGGCAGCCCAAAATGAATCATCAGTTGAGGAACATTATGTTTGTGTAGTTGTAAATAGTAATAAACAGCTATCCCAGGATTATGCTGTTCCACAAACATTCACCAGTCCACTTCCTTCTAGAACAGAGCAACTAGGTGGAAGTCTTCATGATATTCTTCTCTTGTCAAGTGAAGCAGACTACGTGTGTGCTGCTGTTGACCAAGTACAGCTCTTACCAACTGCTAATGTGGTCCAGCAGTCAACATCCGTGCCACTGTGTGCTGAACTAGACAGTATTTCAGAAAACTCTCCTGAGTATCGAATTTCATCCTTGGAAGATGTACACCAGTTTACAGCAGCACATGAAGTTTACCAAGAATTTCACTCAAATTCAGAAGTTGTTTCTTCCACACAAGCACAACCATTGGAAGGCAAGATGCAGAGCAGTTCAGGATTTTCTGGCTACCAACCCCATCCATCTAGTGATAGTTTAGGTACCTCTTGGTCAAGTCTGTGTGTCACATCTCCTTCTGCGTCATGTGATACAGGTATTTACACAGGTGTTTCAGATGATCAGGACAATCTACAGTCTATGGGATCAAGTGATAGCATCTTCTTCAGCCCAAATCAGAGCAATGCCAGCATGAATAGATTCACATATTCTGGAAAAATCAGAAATACTCAACATTCTGAGTATGCCAAACCTGAGCAGTCTCCAAAGGAGAATGATTCCAATGAAAGAGTTGTATTCTCTGCATCTGGAAGCTACTTCATTCCAACACCACAACATTCAGAGCATTTACCTACCAATGTTGTTGTGAACAGTGCTCAGATTAGAAGCATTTCAACTAAAATGGTTAATGTGATTGATGAAATGGAGACCTCAGATATCGGTGACAGTGCTGAGGAAATATTCAAGCAAACAGCAAAAAGAAGAGCAGAAATAAGCATTGTAGTTGCAATTCAGCCAAGAAGTCAGAGTGACTCGGCCATTAGTTCAGATTACTGCACAGATCCAGAATCTCCGAACCCATCACCAAGAGTTAGTCATGCTCGCACTCCTGCATCTCAGCATGTTGTTCATCAAGAGATGCTTGCTGCTCTTGCAGAAAGAAATGATTTGGCAAAAGATGTGGGAAAAGATGACAGGTTATCAACATCAACTTTAGAACCTGAAGAATCTGATAATGAAAAAGAAGAAATCCCCTTTGTTGCAGACGCTAAAGAAAAAGTGCAATCACATGCACGGGTGGACAGAAAGCAGAGATTCCCTGACGCAAACATGCTTCCTGTTCCATTGAAAGTGCTGCAGTCTCGGAGTCTTTTTAAGGAAAAGCTGATAAAGAACATGCTGGCAATCAGAGAATATCCAAATCCATTCGAAAGGAAAGTTCGCAATAGAAGATTTAAAGGCAGAAGGACTAAATCTTTAGATGACATCCATTGGATACAGCCATCATTTCTAGATGAGCTTTTCAGAGGTGAAGTCAGTAAGGAGAAACTGGCTGTTGTTGAAACAGTGCAGCAAAACACCGGAGTGATTTTTCCATGTTCACACATTTCAGCAGATGCAACCTCTTCTGCAGTAGAACATGAAAAAGCACATAAATTATTGACTGATCTGGCAAAGAGAGAGATAGAAGCTGATCTGAGCATGACAGAAAAAGAAAATCTGGAAAAG
This sequence comes from Candidula unifasciata, assembly GCA_905116865.2. NCBI lineage: Eukaryota > Metazoa > Mollusca > Gastropoda > Stylommatophora > Geomitridae > Candidula > Candidula unifasciata. Next base: position 405,122 of record CAJHNH020004735.1, read on the forward strand.
ATAGAAATGGTAGCAGATTTAGAAACTGACACGAGGAAGACAGAAACAGCAACAGAGCTGGGATCTGATATGGGTAAAGCAGAAACAGAACATGGTCTACAGAAAACAGGAATTGAAGTTGATCTGGTAAAGGCAGAAATACCAACTCAATTGGGGGAGACAAAAATGGATAATTATCAGGCTAAGACAGAAACTGAAACTGATCTAGGGAATGTGAAAAATGAAATGTTGGACACAGAAATGAGAACTGATCTGGAAAAGGTTTTGGAAAAGGTTTTGAAAAAGACAGAAATAGAAGTGGATCTGGAAAAGACAGAAATTGAGACTTTTCAGAGAAAGACAGAAATGGAGACTGATCAGGGTAAGACAGAAATGGAAACTGATCAGGGTAAGACAGAAATGGAAACTGATCAGGGTAAGACAGAAATGGAGACTGATCAGGGTAAGACAGAAATGGAGACTGATCAGGGAAAGACAGAAATGGAAACTGATCAGGGTAAGACAGAAATGGAGACTGATCAGGGTAAGACAGAAATGGAGACTGATCAGGGTAAGACAGAAATGGAGACTGATCAGGATAAGACAGAAATGGAGACTGATCAGGGAAAGACAGAAATGGAGACTGATCAGGGAAAGACAGAAATGGAAACTGATCAGGGAAAGACAGAAATGGAAACTGATCAGGGTAAGACAGAAATGGAGACTGATCAGGGTAAGACAGAAAAGGAGACTGATCAGGGTAAGGCAAATGTGATAGTTGATCTAGCAAAGTCTGAAAAGAAAACTGGTGAGCGGCTGGAAAATATTCTCACTGAAAGAGTTGATACATCATCTAGTCTCGAGGATGCAGACCTGTCTCATAATGAAGCTTTGTGGAGCACAGCCGGCATAAACTGGTCGCAGAAATTGATGCTCAGACAAAAGTCTCCATCCGAATCTGATTTTTCATCTCAGAGAGAAAAAGTTGAAAAGATCAAGAAGCAGCTTAATGTGGAAGAAAGAACAAACTCTGCAGATCAACAAGACAGGAATCAGTCTGATTCAAAAGACAGCATCTGTTTTGTGTTTGTTGGCAGATCATCTGAAAACCATTTGTCTGCATTACATAGTTTTGAGTCAAGTTCCAGGAATGGACTTTCCCAATGTTCTTCATTCACTTCTGCTGATGGTCGAGCTCATTATCTGAGCAGGTCTGCAGACAGCATCTATACAAACAGCAGCAAAACAGACACTGATGTGCACACATCTTCTAGATACCAAGGGTGTAAAAGCAACTATCTACCCTTGTTTGAAAGATCTGTCTCGCTTGATGATATTCATCATAGAAAGATTCGACATGTAAGCAAGGAAGCTTTGCATCGATCGAATTCAGCAGACATGTTGCCTCAGAATAGTAGAGATTTAGATGATTCCAATGAACAAATTTTCCCCCCAGTTGCCAGAATGTGCTCTTCTGATGGTTCTGGTAGTTCAGGCGGAATTATAATGGGTCTAACCGAATCATTCTCAGAGAAGCTTCAGCAGGACACAGTCCATATGTCACCAGAACAGTTTCCATTCAGTGTAATCACTAACACAAGCATTGTGGATACGGTTAAAGAAGAAAGAGATTACTCTATTGACCGCAACATATCTGCATCTGATGTACTAAAACCACACGATGTTACAGATTTTTCTACAGCTGATGATGAGTTCTCAAAATTGTCCAATGACACAGCTTGTCCAGTTGAAGCTGAATCTGATTTGTCTATTGTCAAAGGGTTGAAATTTCCACAACAGGCTATGAAGTTTGAAAACTGGAGTCAGACAGAAAACAGATCTGTTTCATCTGTAGGTACAGACTCATCAGACATCAGTTCTGAACCAGCAGAAATTAAACTGCCAGAAATACTTCTATCAAGAGAATTGGAAACAAGGCAAGTGTCTGATTCCAATGAAAGAGAACAGGTTACTGAAAATATTCAGCTTGATCTGTCATTACAATCATCAGACCCAGCAGAAGATTCAGACTACAGCAACATTAGTGCCAGAAGTGTATTAGAAGATGCTCAAAATAATGAGGATATCAGAATGTCACCTTCTTTTGGAGAAGTGGGGAGTAGCGAGAAAGTGCAGCTGTCACCAGAATTACAACAAAGGCTTCTAGAGGAGTTTATGCAGACTCACCAGAAGAAACACAATGAAATACAGGATGTTTCAGATGAGCCAATCTCAGACCAGAGTTCTGATAATGCTTTTCAAGCTGGCATCTCTAGACCATCAGACCTTGACACAGATGACGCTTATTGGTGGACTGTACACTGTGATGCACTCATTGATGAGGCTACCTTGACAGATGCTGTTGATCTGGCAGAAATGACCACACAGACAACACCACCAATAATTGAAAATAAGACCCCTGTTCAGGATCCTCGGACACAAACCAGATCATCTTGGAACACCAGCATGTCTGAAGAAGTTCAAACAGATGATTGTCTTAACACAGACCAAGTGAGCATTGTTGAGAATGACCAGTTGTTTACACCATCTACAGCAACTCATGACAGGGTTTCTAGAAAATCATCTGTGACCACACAAACAAAGGATGCTCTAAAAGTGTTTGAATCCCATGCTGTCCAAACAACTGACATGTGGATGCAAACAGTCCCTATTCAAGACACAGAAGGGAAGAATGTCGAAAGTTTATTTAATTCAGAAGTAGACCGCCTGAAAATCCAGCAGATACTCAAATCTGAAGAAAGTGCTGACATGCTGTCTAACAATCAAAGTATAACTGATAAGAGTGCAACACAAGGACATGCAGACATTGGATGTGATAAACCTGGACCAATCAAACCTGATTCTAAATGTTTGCCAGAAAACATATTTGTGCCTGCTGCTGACTTACCTAATTTTCAAGCACATGAGACCTTATCTGAAAATGGCTTCTTAGAGACAACAACCAGCATACCTCATTCCATTACTGAGGAGTGCCAGACAGATCTGTCATTTGCTTTGCTAGCACCAAGACCCACAATCCATGTAGCAACCATGACAGAATTCCCAGTCAGTCTGGAAGATATTGTTGGTATCAAATATCCTAGCAATAGACCCAGTCTTGGGGGAGAAGCTTCTAGCATGTACCCTTTAGAAACAAAAGACAAGAATAAAAGAGATAACACAGATACAAGAGAAGTAACTAGAGCTGTTTCTCAGTGTTTGAATCCTAGAAATACATCCTCACAACTGGTTAATGATGGGAGTTTGAATGTTTTTGCAGCACCCAGTAGCTGTAGTGAACAAAGAGCTCACATAGGGGATCATGTAACATTTAGAATAACCTTGCCAAAGATTCCAAACATTGCAGGAAGTACAGTGATTGCAGATCATGCAACATTACCTGAGGCTTCATATGCAGCAGATGAGGCCCTTGCTATTGTCCCAGCAATGTTGCCTGATGCATCACAAACTGCAGTCGAGACTGTGATTACTGACAGGATAGTTTTACATGAGATCTCAGATGCAGCAGAAAAAACCATGACAGAGGAGACCAGAATATCACCTGAGATCCCAGTTACTGGAGACATATGCACAGAAGATGAGACAGTAACACTAGCTGACATTTCTGATGCTGCAGAAGAGTCCACAGTAGTTGAGACATTAGCATTACCTGAGGCCTCGGATGCTGCAGATTTGTCTGCAGTAGTTGTGACAGTAGCACTACCTGAGGCCTCAGATGTGTCTGCAGTAGTTGGGACAGTAGCACTACCTGACATTTCTTATGCTGCAGTAAAGCTAGATGCTGTGGACAAGTCCATAGTAGATGAGACAGTAACATTAACCGAGATATCAAATGCTGCAGACATGTCTACAGTAGATGAGACAGTAACACTACCTGAGACATCAGAGACCTCAGATGTTGCAGAAAAATCAACAGTTGATGAGACACTAACACTACCTGACATGCCAGAGGTTGCAGAAAACTGCACAGTAGATGAGACAGTAACATTAACTGAGACATCAGATGCTGCAGAAAAGTCCAAAGTAGATAAGACAGTAACACTACCTGAGATGCCAGATGCTGCAGATGTGTCTACAGTAGTTAAGACAGTAACACTACCTGACACCTTAGATGTTGCACAAAAATCAACACTTGATGAGACACTAACACTCCCTGACATGATAGATGCTGCAGAAAAGTCCACAGTAAATGAGACATCAGATGCTGCAGATGTGTCTACAGCATTTGAGACAGTAACACTACCTGAGATGTCAGATGCTGCAGAAAAGTCCACAATAGATGAGACAGTAACACTACCTGAGATGCCAGATGCTGCAGACGTGTCTACAGTAGTTAAGACAGTAACACTACCTGACACCTTAGATGTTGCAGAAAAATCAACAGTTGATGAGAATTTAACAATATCGGACATGAAAGATGCTGCAGAAATATCCACAGTGGTTGAAACAGTTGATGAGACAGTAACACTACCTAAGTTAGATGCTGCAGAAAAGACCCCTGTAGAGATGACAGTAACACTACCTGAGATCTCAGTAACATTAACTAAGACATCAGATGTGGCAGACGTGTCCACAGTAGATGAAACAGTAGTATTACCTGTGACCTCAGATGCTGCAGATGTGTCTGCAGTAGTTGAGACAGTAACACTACCTGACACCTCGGTTGTTGGAAAAAAATCAACACATGATGAGACACTAACACTACCTGAGATGCCAGATGCTGCAGAAATGTCCACAGTTGATGAGACAGTAACACTACCTGAGATCTTAGATGCTGCAGAAAAGTCCACAATAGATGTGACAGTAACACTACCTGAGAAGCCAGATGCTGCAGACCTGTCTACAGTACTTGAGACAGTAACACTACCTTACACCTTAGATGTTGCTGAAAAATCAACACTTGATGAGACCCTAACACTACCTGACATGCCAGATGCTGCAGAAAAGACCACAGTAGATGAGACAGTAACACTACCTGACATGCCAGATGCTGCAGAAAAGACCACAGTAAATAAGACATCTGATGCTGCAGATGTGTCTACAGTAGTTGAGACAGTGACACTAACTGAGATCTCAGATGATGCACAAAAATCAACACTTGATGAGACACTAACATTACCCGACATGCCAGATGCTGCAGAAAAGTCCCCAGTAAATGAGACATCTGATGCTGCAGATGTGTCTACAGTAGTTGAGACAGTAACACTAACTGAGACCTCAGATGTTGCAGAAAAATCAACAGTTGATGAGACTTTAACAATACCTGACATGAAAGATGCTGCAGAAATATCCACAGTGGTTGAAACAGCTGATGAGACAGTAACTCTAAGTGAGATCTTAGATGCTGCAGAAAAGTCCGCAGTAGATGAGACAGTAACACTACCTGAGATCTTAGATGCTGCAGAAAAGTCCAAAGTAGATGAGACAGTAACACTACCTGAGATCTCAATTGCTGCAGAAAAGTCTACAGTAGATGAGACAGTAACACTACCTGAGATCTCTGATGCTGCAGAAAAGTCCACAATAGATGAGACAGTAACACTACCTGAGAAGCCAGATGCTGCAGACGTGTCTACAGTAGTTGAGACAGTAACACTACCTGACACCTTAGATGTTGCTGAAAAATCAACACTTGATGAGACACTAACACTACCTGACATGCCAGATGCTGCAGAAAAGTCCACAGTAAATGAAACATCAGATGCTGCAGATGTGTCTACAGTAGTTAAGACAGTGACACTAACTGAGATCTCAGATGATGCACAAAAATCAACACTTGATGAGACACTAACATTACCCGACATGCCAGATGATGCAGAAAAGTCCCCAGTAAATGAGACATCTGATGCTGCAGATGTGTCTACAGTAGTTGAGACAGTAACACTAACTGAGACCTCAGATGTTGCAGAAAAATCAACAGTTGATGAGACTTTAACAATACCTGACATGAAAGATGCTGCAGAAATATCCACGTAACTCTAAGTGAGATCTTAGATGCTGCAGAAAAGTCCACAGTAGATGAGACAGTAACACTACCTGAGATCTCAGATGATGCACAAAAATCAACACTTGATGAGACACTAACATTACCCGACATGCCAGATGATGCAGAAAAGTCCACAGTAGATGAGACCGTAAAACTACCTGAGATGCCAGATGCTGCAGACGTTTCTACCGTAGTTGAGGCAGTAACACTACCTGATACTTTAGATGTTGCACAAAAATCAACACTTGATGAGACACTAACACTCCCTGACATGATAGATGCTGCAGAAAAGTCCACAGTAAATGAGACATCAGATGCTGCAGATGTGTCTACAGTAGTTGAGACAGTAACACTACCTGAGATCTCAGATGCTGCAGAAAAGTCCATAGTAGATGAGACAATAACACTACCTGAAATGTCAGATGCTGCAGAAAAGTCCACAATAGATGAGACAGTAACACTACCTGAGATGCCAGATGCTGCTGACGTGTCTACAGTAGTTAAGACAGTAACACTACCTGACACCTTAGATGTTGCAGAAAAATCAACACTTGATGAGACACTAACACTACCTGACATGCCAGATGCTGCAGAAAAGTCCACAGTGAATGAGACATCAGATGCTGCAGATGTGTCTACAGTAGTTAAGACAGTGACACTACCTGATATCTCAGATGCTGCAGAAAAGTTTAGAGTAGATGAGACAGTAACACTACCTGAGATGTCAGATGCTGCAGAAAAGTCCCAAATAGATGAGACAGTAACACTACCTGAGATGCCAGATGCTGCAGACATGTCTACAGTAGTTGAGACAGTAACACTACCTGACACCTTAAATGTTGCAGAAAAATCAACACTTGATGAGACACTAACACTACCTGACATGCCAGATGCTGCAGAAAAGTCCACAGTGAATGAGACATCAGATGCTGCAGATGTGTCTACAGTAGTTGAGACAGTAACACTACCTGACACCTTAGATGTTGCACAAAAACCAACACTTGATGAGACACTAACACTACCTGAAATGTCAGATGCTGCAGAAAAGTCCACAATAGATGAGACAGTAACACTACCTGAGATGTCAGATGCTGCAGAAAAGTCCACAATAGATGAGACAGTAACACTACCTGAGATGCCAGATGCTGCAGACGTGTCTACAGTAGTTAAGACAGTAACACTACCTGACACCTTAGATGTTGCAGAAAAATCAACACTTGATGAGACACTAACACTACCTGACATGCCAGATGCTGCAGAAAAGTCCCCAGTAAATGAGACATCTGATGCTGCAGATGTGTCTACAGTAGTTGAGACAGTAACACTAACTGAGACCTCAGATGTTTCAGAAAAATCAACAGTTGATGAGAATTTAACAATATCGGACATGAAAGATGCTGCAGAAATATCCACAGTGGTTGAAACAGTTGATGAGACAGTAACACTACCTAAGTTAGATGCTGCAGAAAAGACCCCTGTAGAGATGACAGTAACACTACCTGAGATCTCAGTAACATTAACTAAGACATCAGTTGTGGCAGACGTGTCCTCAGTAGATGAAACAGTAGTATTACCTGTGACCTCAGATGCTGCAGATGTGTCTGCAGTAGTTGAGACAGTAACACTACCTGACACCTCAGATGTTGGAAAAAAATCAACACATGTTGAGACACTAACACTACCTGAGATGCCAGATGCTGCAGAAATGTCCACAGTTGATGAGACAGTAACTCTAAGTGAGATCTTAGATGCTGCAGAAAAGTCTACAGTAGATGAGACAGTAACACTACCTGAGATCTCTGATGCTGCAGAAAAGTCCACAATAGATGAGACAGTAACACTACATGAGAAGCCAGATGCTGCAGACGTGTCTACAGTAGTTGAGACAGTAACACTACCTGACACCTTAGATGTTGCTGAAAAATCAACACTTGATGAGACACTAACACTACCTGACATGCCAGATGCTGCAGAAAAGTCCACAGTAAATGAAACATCAGATGCTGCAGATGTGTCTACAGTAGTTAAGACAGTGACACTAACTGAGATCTCAGATGATGCACAAAAATCAACACTTGATGAGACACTAACATTACCCGACATGCAGAAAAGTCCCCAGTAAATGAGACAGATGTGTCCTGAGACCTCAGATGTTGCAGAAAAACTTTATCAATACCTGACATGCCAGATGCTGCAGAAAAGTCCCCAGTAAATGAGACATCTGATGCTGCAGATGTGTCTACAGTAGTTGAGACAGTAACACTAACTGAGACCTCAGATGTTGCAGAAAAATCAACAGTTGATGAGACTTTATCAATACCTGACATGAAAGATGCTGCAGAAATATCCACAGTGGTTAAAACAGTTGATGAGACAGTAACTCTAAGTGAGATCTTAGATGCTGCAGACGTTTCTACCGTAGTTGAGACAGTAACACTACCTGATACTTTAGATGTTGCACAAAAATCAACACTTGATGAGACACTAACACTCCCTGACATGATAAATGCTGCAGAAAAGTCCACAGTGAATGAGACATCAGATGCTGCAGATGTGTCTACAGTAGTTGAGACAGTAACACTACCTGAGATCTCAGATGCTGCAGAAAAGTTTAGAGTAGATGAGACAGTAACACTACCTGAGATGTCAGATGCTGCAGAAAAGTCCCAAATAGATGAGACAGTAACACTACCTGAGATGCCAGATGCTGCAGAAAAGTCCACAGTAGATGAGACAGTAACACTACCTGAGATGCCAGATGCTGCAGAAAAGTCCACAGTAGATGAGACAGTAACACTACCTGAGATGCCAGATGCTGCAGACGTGTCTACAATAGTTAAGTCAGTGACACTAACTGAGATCTCAGATGTTGCAGAAAAATCAACACTTGATGAGACACTAACACTACCTGACATGCCAGATGCTGCAGAAAAGTCCACAGTAAATGAGACATCTGATGCTGCAGATGTGTCTACAGTAGTTGAGACAGTAACACTAACTGAGACCTCAGATGTTTCAGAAAAATCAACAGTTGATGAGAATTTAACAATATCGGACATGAAAGATGCTGCAGAAATATCCACAGTGGTAGAAACAGTTGATGAGACAGTAACACTACCTAAGTTAGATGCTGCAGAAAAGACCCCTGTAGAGATGACAGTAACACTGCCTGAGATCTCAGTAACATTAACTAAGACATCAGATGTGGCAGACGTGTCCACAGTAGATGAAACAGTAGTATTACCTGTGACCTCAGATGCTGCAGATGTGTCTGCAGTAGTTGAGACAGTAACACTACCTGACACCTCAGATGTTGGAAAAAAATCAACACATGATGAGACACTAACACTACCTGAGATGCCAGATGCTGCAGAAATGTCCACAGTTGATGAGACAGTAACTCTAAGTGAGATCTTAGATGCTGCAGAAAAGTCTACAGTAGATGAGACAGTAACACTACCTGAGATCTCTGATGCTGCACAAAAATCAACACTTGATGAGACACTAACATTACCCGACATGCCAGATGATGCAGAAAAGTCCACAGTAGATGAGACAGTAAAACTACCTGAGATGCCAGATGCTGCAGACATTTCTACAGTAGTTGAGACACTAACACTACCTGATACTTTAGATGTTGCACAAAAATCAACACTTGATGAGACACTAACACTAGATGAGACAGTAACACTTACCTGAAACTTTAGATGTTGCACAAAAATCAACACCTCCTTAGATGACAGAAATATCAACACCGTTGATGGAGACACTAACACTCCCTGACATGATAGATGCTGCAGAAAAGTCCACAGTAAATGAGACATCAGATGCTGCAGATGTGTCTACAGTAGTTGAGACAGTAACACTACCTGAGATCTCAGATGCTGCAGAAAAGTCCAGAGTAGATGAGACAGTAACACTACCTGAAATGTCAGATGCTGCAGAAAAGTCCACAATAGATGAGACAGTAACACTACCTGAGATGCCAGATGCTGCAGACGTGTCTACAGTAGTTAAGACAGTAACACTACCTGACACCTTAGATGTTGCAGAAAAATCAACACTTGATGAGGCACTAACACTACCTGACATGCCAGATGCTGCAGAAAAGTCCACAGTGAATGAGACATCAGATGCTGCAGATATGTCTACAGTAGTTGAGACAGTAACACTACCTGACACCTTAGATGTTGCACAAAAACCAACACTTGATGAGACACTAACACTACCTGACATGCCAGATGCTGCAGAAAAGTCCACAGTAATGAGACAGTAACAGTGATGCAGCCACTACCTGAGATGCCAGATGCTGCAGATATGTCTACAGTAGTTGAGACAGTAACACTACCTGACACCTTAGATGTTGCACAAAAATCAACACTTGATGAGACACTAACACTACCTGACATGCCAGATGCTGCAGAAAAGTCCACAGTAAATGAGGCATCAGATGCTGCAGATGTGCCTACAGTAGTTGAGACAGTAACACTAACTGAGACCTCAGATGCTGCAGAAATATCCAAAGTGGTTGAAACAGTTGATAAGACAGTGATACTACCTAAGATCTTAGATGCTGCAGAAAAGACCCCTGTAGAGATGACAGTAACACTACCTGAGATCTCAGTAACATTAACTAAGACATCAGATGCAGCAGACGTGTCTACAGTAGATAAAACAGTAGTACTACCTGTGACCTCAGATGCTGCTGATGTGTGTACAGTAGTTGAGACAGTAACACTACCTGAGATGCCGGATGCTGCAGAAAAGGCAACAATAGATATGACAGTAAAATTACATGAGACCTCAGATGCCAAAGAGCTGTTTACAGCAGTTGAGACAGTAACATTACCAGTGAAACCAGAGGTTGCAGTAACATTGCTTGGGATGGTGCACACTGTGAAAGAAGGTGATCATGTAACATTTAGAGTAACATTACCACAGACTCCTAACTTTGAAGGAAGTGCAATGGCCGCACATCCTGTAACATTACCTGAGACTTCACATGCCACGGATAAGACCTTTATTACTGTTCCAGTAACATTGCCTGATACATCACAGACTGCAGTTGGGACCTTGATAAGAAATGTGATAACTTCACATGAAACCTCAGATGCTCCAGAAAAGTCCACAGTGGATGAAGTGTCTACTGTAGTTGAGACAGTAACATTATCTAAGACATCAGATGGTGAAGAAATGTCTGCAGTAGTTAAGTCAGTAACATTACCTGAGACCTCAGAAGCTAAAGAAGTGTCTAAAGAATTTAAGACAGTAACATTACCTATGACTTCAGTGTCTAGTGCATTTGATACCCTAACATTACCGGAGACCTCAGATGCTGCAGAGATGTCTGCAATGATTGAGACAGTAAAATTACCGGAGACCTCAGATGCTGCAGAGATGTCTGCAATGATTGAGACAGTAAAATTACCGGAGACCTCAGATGCTGCACAGATGTCTGCAATGATTGAGACAGTAAAATTACCGGAGACCTCAGATGCTGCACAGATGTCTGCAATGATTGAGACAGTAAAATTACCGGAGACCTCAGATGCTGCAGAGATGTCTGCAATGATTGAGACAGTAAAATTACCGGGGACCTCAGATGCTGCAGAGATGTCTGCAATGATTGAGACAGTAAAATTACCGGAGACCTCAGATGCTGCAGAGATGTCTGCAATGATTGAGACAGTAAAATTACCGGAGACCTCAGATGCTGCGGAGATGTCTGCAATGATTGAGACAGTAAAATTACCGGAGACCTCAGATGCTGCAGAGATGTTTGCAATCATCGAGAGAGTAACATTACCCAAGACCTCAGATGCTGAAGAAATGTTTAGAGAAATTCAGTCAGTAACATTACCTGTAAAATCAAAAGCGGCAGTAACAATAACTGAGAGCATACATACTGTAAAAGAAGGTGACCATGTGACATTTAGAGTAACATTACCAAAGACTGCAGGAAGTACAATGATAGCAAGTCATGTAAAATTACCTAAGACTTCAAACATCACAGACAAGACCTTGGTTACTATTCAAGCAGCATTTCCTGATGCATCAGAGACTGCAGTTGGGACCTTGATGACAGAAATGATAACTTTACATGAAACCGCAGATGCTGCAGACAATGTCACAATGGATGAAAGTGTAACAGTGCCTGAAACCTCAGATGCTGCAGAAAAAATTACAATGGATGAAAGTGCAACAGTGCCTGAAACCTCAGATGCTGCAGACAAAGTCACAATGGATGAAAGTGTAACAGTGCCTGAAGCCCCAGATGCTGCAGAAAAAATCACAATGGATGAAAGTGTAACAGTCCCTGAAACCTTAGATGCTGCAGTAAAAATCACAGTGGATGAAAGGGTAACAGTGCCCGAAGCCTCAGATGCTGCAGAAAAAGTCACACTGGATGAAAGTGTAACAGTGCCTGAAAACTCAGATGCTGCAGAAAAATTCAAAATGGATGAAAGTGTAACAGTGCCTGAAACCTCAGATGCTGCAGAAAAAGTCAAAATGGATGAAAGTGTAACATTGCCTGAAACCTCAGATGCTGCAGACAAAGTCACAATGGATGAAAGTGTAACAGTGCCTGAAGCCTCAGATGCTGCAGACAAAGTCACAATGGATGAAAGTGTAACAGTGCCTAAAACCTCAGATGCTGCAGACAAAGTCACAATGGATGAAAGTGTAACAGTGCCTGAAGCCTCAGATGCTGCAGAAAAAATCACAATGGATGAAAGTGTAACAGTGCCTGAAACTTCAGATGCTGCAGAAAAAATCACAATGGATGAAAGTGTAACAGTGCCTGAAACCTCAGATGCTGCAGAAAAAGTCACAATGGATGAAAGTGTAACAGTGCCTGAAACCTCAGATGCTGCAGACAAAGTCACAATGGATGAAAGTGTAACAGTGCCTGAAACCTCAGATGCTGCAGAAAAAATTACAATGGATGAAAGTGTAACAGTGTCTGAAACTTCAGATGCTGCAGAATTGCCTACCAAAGATGAGACAGTGACATTATCTGAGATTCCATATTCCACAGAAGTGCCCACAGTAGATGGAGCAATAACATTACATGAGATCCCAGATGCAACAGAAGTGTCTTCAGTCTTTGCGACAGTAACATTGCCAGAGATTCCAGATGCCATAGAGGTATCAATATTTCCTAATCCCTCACAAACTGCAGCTGGGACCTTGACGACAGATATGATAACAGTGCATGAAGCCTCAGATGCTGCAGAAAAAGCCACAATGAATAAAAGTGTAACAGTGCCTGAAACCTCAGATACTGCAGACAATGTCACAATGGATGAAAGTGTAACAGTGCCTAAAACCTCAGATGCTGCAGAAAAAGTCATAATGGATGAAAGTGTAACAGTGCCTGAAACCTCAGATGCTGCAGAAAAAGCCACAATGAATAAAAGTGTAACAGTGCCTGAAACCTCAGATGCTGCAGAAAAAGCCACAATGAATAAAAGTGTAACAGTGCCTGAAGCCTCAGATGCTGCAGAAGTGTCTTCATTAGATAAGACAATAACATTACCTGAGATCGCAGATGTCACTGAAGTGTCTACAGCAGTTAAGGCAGTAACATTACCTAAAACCTCAGATGCTGCAGAAGTGTCTATGGTAGGTGATACAGCAACATTACATAAGATTCCAGATACCACAGAGGCATCAACAGTCACTGAGACGGTAACATTACTTGAGACTCCAGATGCAACAGAAGTGTCTGCATTCATTGAGACAGTAACAGTTCCTGATACCTCAAATTCCACACAAGTGTCTACACTAGTCGAGGCATCAACATTACCTGAGACCTCAGATGCTAAAGAAGTATTTACAGAAGTTGAGACAATAACATTACCTGAAATCTTAGCTGTTATTGAAATGTCTACAGCAGTTGAGACAGTAACAATACCTAAGTCTTCAGATGCCAAAGTAGTTGAGACAGCAACATTACATGAAATCTCAGTTTCTGCAGAAGTGTCTACAGCATATGAGACAGTAACATTACCTGAGACCTCAGATGTCACTGAAGTGTCTACAGCAGTTGAGACAGTAACATTACCTGAGATTCCAGATTCCACACAAGTGTCTACAGCAGTTGAGACAGTAACATTATCTGAAACCTCAGATGCTGCAGAAGTGCCTACAGAAGTTCAGACAGTAACATCATCTGAGACCTCTGGTGCTGAAGAGGTGTCTACAGCAGTTGAGAGAGTAACATTAAAAGTGAAACCAGAGTTTACAGTAAAATTGCCTGAGATCATACACACTGTAAAGGAAGGTGATCATGTAACATTTACAGTAATATTGCCACAAACTCCTAACATTGCAGGAAGTAGAATCGTTACAAATCCTGTAACATTGCCTGAGACTTCACATGTCACAGATGAGACCTTGATTAATGTTCCAGTAACATTGCCTGATATATCACAGACTGCAGTTGGAACTTTGATAGCAGATGTGATAACTTTACATGAAACCTCAGATGCTCCAGAAAAGTTCACTTTGGATGAGAATATAATACTACCTGAAATCTCAGATGCCAAAGAAATGTCTAGAGCAGTTGAGACAATAACATTACTTGATACTTCAGATGTCTATGAAGGGTCTACAGCAGTTGTGGCAATAGCATTACCTGAAACCACGGTTTCTGCAGAAGGGTCTATGGCAACTGACAAGATAACATTACCTGAGATTGTATATTCCACAGAAGTGTCTACAGTACCTGATACAGTAACATTACCAGACACCTCAGATGCTGCAGAGGTGTCTGCAGTCATTAAGACAGTAACATTTCCTGAGACATCAGATGCTGTAGAAGTGTCTACTGTAGCTGTAACAGTTACATTAACTGAGATGTCAGATGCTGGAAAAACGTCTACAGAAAATGAGACAGTAACATCAACTGAAACCTCAGATGCTGCAGAAGTTTCCAAAGAAGTTGAGACAGTGACATTGTCTGAGATTCCCTTTTCCACAGAAGAGTCTACAACATTTTTTGAGGCAGTAACATTACCTGAGATCCCAGGTGTAACAGAAGTGTCTGCAGTTACTGTGACAATAACATTTCCTGAGACCTCAGATGCTGAAGAAGTATCTACTGTAGTTGACACAGTAACATTACCTGAGACCCTAGATGCAACAGAAGTGTCTGCAGTTAATGAGACAGTAACATTACCCAAGACCTCAGATGCCACAGAGGTGGTTGCAGTCATTGGGACAGTAACACTTCCTGAGATCTCACATGCTACAGAAGTGCTTTCAGTAATTGAGACTGTAATACTAGCTGATACTACAGATGCTGAAGAAGTGCCTACAGCTGTTGAGACAGTAACATTGTCTGAAACCTCAGATGCTGGAGAACTGTCTGCAGAAGCGGAGACTGTAACATTACCTTTGGCCTCCAATGCCGCAGAAGTGTCTACAGCAGTTGAGACAGAAACATCACCTGAAACCTCAGATGCTGCAGAAGTGTTAGTAGAAGTTGAAACATTGACATTATCTGAGATTCCCTATTCCACAGAAGAGTCTACAATAAATAGAGCAGTAACATTACATGAGACTTCAGATACAACAGAAGTGTCTGCAGTTATTGAGACAGTAACATTTCCTGAGACCTCAGATGCTGAAAAAGTGTCTACAGTAGCTGAGACAGTGACATTCCATGAAACCTTAAATGCCACAGTAATGTCTGCAGAAGTCGAGGCAATAACATTCCATGAGACCTTAGATGCTGAAGAAGTTTCTGCAGTCATTGAGATGGTAACATTACCTAAGATCCCAGATGCAACAGAAGTGTCTGCAGTCATTGAGATGTTAACATTACCTAAGATCCCAGATGCAACAGAAGTGTCTGCAGTCACTGAGACAGAAACATTACCTGAAACCTCAGATGCCGCAGAGGTGTCTGCAGTAATTGAGACAGTAACACTTTCTGAGATGTCAGATACTACAGAAGCACTTTCTGTAATTGAGACAGTAACATTGTCTGAGACCTCAGATGCTGGAGAACTGTCTACAGTAGTGGAGACTGTAACATTACCTTTGGCCTCAGATCCTGCAGAAGTGTCTACAACAGATGAGACAGTCACATTAGCTGTGAAATCAAAGGCTGCTGTAACAATGCCCGAAAGCATATACACTGTGAAAGAAGGTGATCATGTTACATTTAGAGTAACATTACCAAAGACTGCAGGAAGTACAATGATAGCAGGTCATGTAAAATTACCTGAGACTTCAAACATCACAGACAAGACCTTGGTTACTGTTCCAGTAGCATTTTCTGATGAATCAGAGACTGCAGTTGGGACCTCGATGACCTCAGATGCTGCAGAAATAGTCACAATGGATGAAAGTCTAAAACCACCTGAAATCTCAGTTGCAGCAGAAATGTCTTCAGCAGATGAGACACTAACATTACCTAAGATCTCAGATGTCACTATAGTATCTGCAGCAGTTGAGACAGTAACATTATCTGAAACCTCAGATGCTGCAGAAGTGTCTACCGAAGTTGAGACAGTAACATTATCTGAGATTCCATATCCCACAGAAGTGTCTACAGTAAATAGAGCAGTAACATTACATGAGACTTTAGGTACAACAGAAGTATCTTCAGTAACTGAGACAGTAAAATTGCCTCAGGTTCCAGATGCCACAGAGGTGTCAAGAGTCTTTGAGACAGGAACATTTTCTGAGACACCAGATGCAACAGAAATGTCTGCAGTCATCAAAAAAGTATCAGTTCCTGAGACCTCAGATGCTGAAGAAGTGTCTTCAATAGTTGAAACAATAACACTACCTGAGTCCTCAGATGCCACTGATGTGTCTGGAGCAGTTAAGACAGTAACAATAACTGAAACCTCTGTTTCTGCAGAAGTGTCTACACTACCTGAAACCTCAAATTCTGCAAACATTCCTACAGAAGTTGCGATAGTAATATTAGCTGATATATCAGATGCTGAAGAGGTTTCTACTGTTGTTGAAACAGCAAAGCTACATGAGACCTCCATTGCTAAAGAAGTGTCTACAGCAGTAAAGACAGTGGCATCAACTTTGACCTCAGATGCTGCCAATGTGTCTACAGCATATAAAACAGTAAAATTACATTTGACCTCAGATGTTGCAGAAGGGGCTACAGAAGTTGAGACAGTAACATTTTCTGAGATCTCAGATACAGCTGAAGTGTCTACAGTAGATGAAACAGTAACATTACCTGTGACTTCAGATGCCAAAGAAGTATCTACAGTAGTTGGGACAACAATGTTACCTGAAACCTCTGTTTCTGCAGAAGGGTCTTCACTAAGTGACATAGTAACATTACTTGAGACCTCAGATGTTGAAGAAGTGTCCACAGTAGTTGAGACAGTAACATTACCTAAAACCTTAGTGGCTGCAGAAGTGGCTACAGAAGTTGAGACAGTAACATTTCCTGATACCTTAGATACAGCTGAAGTGTCTACAATAGATAAAACAGTAACATTACCTGTGACTTCAGATGCCAAAGAAGTGTCTACAGCAATTGAGACAACAACATTACCTGAAACCTGTGTTTCAGCAGAAGGGTCTTTAGTAAGTGACATAGTAACATTACTTGAGACTTCAGATGCTGAGGAAGTGTCCACTGTAGTTGAGACAGTAACATTACCTAAAACCTTAGTGGCTACAGAAGTTGAGACAGTAACATTACCTGGGACTTCAGATGCCAAAGAAGTGTCAACAGCAGTTGAGACAACAATGTTACCTGAAACCTCTGTTTGTGCAGAAGTGTCTTTAATAAGTGACATAGTAACATTACCTGAGACCTCAGATGCTGAAGAAGTGTCCACAGTAATTGAGACATTAACATTACCTAAAACCTTAGTGGCTGCAGAAGTGGCTACAGAAGTTGCGACAGTAACATTTCCTGAGAACTCAGATACAACTGAAGTGTCTACAATAGATGAAACTGTAACATTACCTGAGACCTCAGATACAGCTGAAGTGTCTACAATAGATGAAACTGTAACATTACCTGAGACCTCAGATACAGCTGAAGTGTCTACAGTAGATGAAACAGTAACATTACCTGAGACCCCAGACGCAGCTGAAGTGTCTACAGTAGATGAAACAGTAATATTACCTGAGACCCCAGACGCAGCTGAAGTGTCTACAGTAGATGAAACAGTAACATTACCTGAAGCACTGGATGCTATAAAGGTATCTACAGTAGTTAAGACAATTACATTATCTGAAATCTCTGATGCTACAGAAAAGTCAACAATACAAGACATAGTAACATTGCCTGAGACCTCAGATGCTGAAGAAGTGTCCACAGTAGTTGGGACAGTAACAATACCTGAAACCTCAGATGCTGCAGAAGTGGCTACAGAAGTTGAGAAAGTAACATTTTCTGAGACCTCAGATACAGCTGAAGTGTCTACAGTAACTGAAACAGTAACATTTTCTGAGACCTCAGATACAGCTGAAGAATCTACACTACATGAGCCATGTAACGAGCATGTAGAAACTGATCTTAATCAGTCTGATAATAGTGGAACTTCTGAAGCTACAACTGGGTCTGGGTTGAATACAGGAATGTTCTTTACATCACGATTTCTTCCATCATACTGGGACACGGTTAAAATGCAGTTTAACAGCAGGCATTCTTCTTCAGATGATGTTTTCTGGCCAGTAGGAAGACATGATACAGGTTCGCTGAGTTCCCATCTCCATGGATATAGAACATCATTGCCTAGCAATACAAGGCTAAGTGGATCCTCCTGGCTTGATGCAGTTAAGTCACGTGATAGTGACAGATTAAACAGATCTTCATGGCCGGCTGAAAACAGATCAGACATCAGTGACAGACTGAGCAGATTCTCATCTTTTGGCAACCGGGTTAGCAGATCTTCATGGTCTGTTGAAGCAATGCAACAAAGAGACAGAGTGAATAGATCATCGTGGTCTCTTGGGAACAGACTGAGCAGAAGCTCTTGGGATGTTGAAAGTAGGTCACATATTTATGACAGGTCAAGGACAACAACATGGCTTCCGGAAAGTAGGCCACTTATCTCTGACAGGTCAAGGACAACTACATGGCCTTCTGAAAGCAGATCAACTCATTCTGACAGACCTAGAACACCCTCATGGCCCGATGAAAGCAGATCAAGTATTTCTAGCAGACAAACCAGAATCTCAATGCCGACTGTGGAAAGATTAGCCAGAGCTTCTCGGTCTTTTGAAAAATTACATGCCTCTGGTGAAAGAGTGACAAGGCCATTGTTGAATTTTCCAACCAGAACATATGTAGGTGACAGAGTTGGTAAAACATATACACAGGAGCAAGACCAAACAAATCCTGATATTCCAGAGGCAAGCACGCCATCAAAGACAAAGTCTAGTGAAAGCTTGGGCCAGCTTGAGACTTTTGCATCCACTTTGAAGTCTAAAGACAGTGTTGGCTTGAGACAGCATGAGTCAGGTTTTATAGAAAGGAGATCAGCTACTGATACCTTAACATTACCTGAAGACACATCAGTTACTGAGACGGTAACCTCAACTGAAACTGCAGAAGAAGCTTCAGGTACTGCGACAGTTACCACACCTAAAGCTACAGAAGGAACTTTAGTTACTGATGTAGTAACCACACCTAAAGCTACAGAAGAAACAGTTACTGATACAGTAACCACACCTGAAGCTACAGAGGAAACCTCAGTTACTGATGCAGTAACCACACCTGCAGCTACAGAAGAAACCTCAGTTACTGATACAGTGACCACACCTGAAGCTACAGAAGAAACAGCAGTTACTGATACAGTAACCACACCTGAAGCTACAGAAGAAACCTCAGTTACTGATACAGTAACAACACCTAAAGCTACAGAAGAAACCATATTTACTAATACAGTAACAACACCTAAAGCTACAGAAGAAACCCCAGTTACTGATACAGTAACAACACCTGAAGCTACAGAGGAAACCTCAGTTACTGATGCAGTAACCACACCTGCAGCTACAGAAGAAACCTCAGTTACTGATACAGTAACCACACCTGAAGCTACAGAAGAAACCTCAGTTACTGATAGAGTAACCACATCTGAAGCTACAGAAGAAACCTCAGTTACTGAAATAGTAACCACATCTGAAGCTACAGAAGAAACCTCAGTTACTGATACAGTAACAACACCTAAAGCTACAGAAGAAACCCCAGTTACTGATACAGTAACAACACCTGAAGCTACAGAAGAAACCCCAGTTACTGATACAGTAACCACACCTAAAGCTACAGAAGAAACCCCAGTTACTGATACAGTAACCACACCTAAAGCTACAGAAGAAACCCCAGTTACTGATACAGTAACAACACCTGAAGCTACAGAAGAAACCTCAGTTACTGATGCAGTAAAAACACCTGAAACTACAGAAGAAACCTCAGTTACTGATACAGTAACAACACCTAAAGCTACAGAAGAAACCCCAGTTACTGATACAGTAACAACACCTGAAGCTACAGAAGAAACCCCAGTGATACAGTAACCACACCTACAGAAGAAACCCCAGTTACACCTAAAGCTACAGAAGAAACCCCAGTTACTGATACAGTAACAACACCTGAAGCTACAGAAGAAACCTCAGTTACTGATGCAGTAAAAACACCTGAAACTACAGAAGAAACCTCAGTTACTGATACAGTAACAACACCTAAAGCTACAGAAGAAACCCCAGTTACTGATACAGTAACCACACCTAAAGCTACAGAAGAAACCCCAGTTACTGATACAGTAACAGCACCTGAAGCTACAGAAAAAACCTCAGTTACTGATGCAGTAACCGCAACTGAAGCTACTGAAGAAACCTCAGTTACTGATACAGTAACCACACCTAAAATTATAGAAGAAACCTTAGTTACTGATGCAGTAACCACATCTGAAGCTACAGAAGAAACTTCAGTTATTGACACTGTAATGAAACCTAAAGATACAGAAAAAACCTCAGTTATTGATACAGTAACCACACCTGAAGTTACAGAAGAAATCTTAATTACTGATACAGTAATGGGACCTGAAACTATAGAAGAAACCTCATTTACTGATGCAGTAACCATACCTGAAGCTACAAAAGAAACCTCAGTTACTAAAACAGTAACCACATCTGAAGCTACAGAAGAAACCTCAGTTACTAAAACCGTAACCACATCTGAAGCTACAGAAGAAACCTCAGTTACTGATACAGTAACCACATCTAAAGCTACAGAAGAAACTTCAATTAATAATACAGTAACAACACCTAAAGCTACAGTAGAAACAGCTACCGATACAGTAACCACACCTGTAGCTACAGAAGAAACCTCAGTTACTAATGCAGTAACCGCATCTGAGGCTACAGAAGAAACCTTAGTTACTGATGCAGTAACCACACCTGAAGCTACAGAAGAAACCTCAGTTACTGATACAGTAACCACACCTGAAGCTACAGAAGAAACCTCAGTTACTGATACAGTAACAACATCTAAAGCTACAGAAGAAACTTCAAATACTGATACAGTAACCACACCTGAAGCTACAGAAGACACAGCTACTAATACAGTAACCACACCTGAAGCTACAGAAGAAACCTCAGTTACTGATGCAGAAACCACATCCGAAGCTATAGAAGAAACCTCAGTTATTGATGCATTAACCACATCTGAAGCTACAGAGGAAACTTCAATTACTGATACAGTAACAACACCTGAAGCTACAGAAGAAACTTTGGTTCCTGGTTCAGCAACATTACCTGAAGCAACAGAAGAAACATTAGTTACTGAAACAGTAACCACACCCGAAATTGCAAAAGAAACCCCAGTTACTAATACAGTAAACACACATGAAGCTACCAAAGAAATCACATTTACTGATACAGTAACCACACCTGAGGCTAGAGAAGAAACCTCAGTTACTGATACGGTAACCACACCTGAAGCTATAGAAGGAAACCCAGTTACTGATGCTGTAATACCGATTGAAACTACAAAACTATCTTTCCCTGCTCAGCAAGTTGATAGTCAAGGAGTTCTTAGGTTAGATCTTCAAGAGGTAATGTATCTTGCAACCATTGATTCTACTGACAGCAAGGTCATGAAATCAAATCAGATGTCCTTAGAAACATCTGAAAATTATAACTACAGCGACAGTACAATAGCTAGTGGCAGGTCAATGACCCAAGTTCATGAAAGTACACGTGACCTTCAGAGAAGCCCACCTTCATCATTCCTAGAGAAGATGCTAAATGATGACAAAGAATCCCAGACTGATCTTACGATGGAGATCATTAGTTCTCTTGAACAAGCCCATAAGCAAAGACTGTTGCCAACATCAGCAATGAATTTAGATATGCCACAGTCTTCACAATCTACAGATATTGTCAATGTAGCTCAGTCACATGAGAAACTGCAAGTATTGTTTGGTGAAATAGATGTGATCACTGGTAAACCAGAATGTGTGAAGAAAGAAAAATATCCAATATTTAAGCAGCCAGCTCCACAAGAGAATGTGATGTCTGAACAGTCAGCTCCACAAGAGAATATGATATCTGAACAGTCAACTCCACAAGAGAATGTGATATCTGAACAGTCAACTCCACAAGAGAATGTGATATCTGAACAGTCAACTCCACAAGAGAATGTGATATCTGAACAGTCAACTCCACAAGAGAATGTGATATTTGAAGAGCCAACTCCACAAGAGAATGTGATATCTGACCAGCCAGCTCCACAGGAGAATGTGATATCTGAAGAGCCAACTCCACAAGAGAATGTGATATCTGAAGAGCCAACTCCACAAGAGAATGTGATATCTGAACAGTCAACTCCACAAGACATTGTGATATTCGAAGAGCCAACTCCACAAAAAAATGTGATAGCTAAAAAAGACACCTTAGTTACTGATACAGTAGCCTTGTCTGTAACTATAGAAAGCACCTTATTAATTGATACAGTAAGCTCACCTAAAGCTACAGAAAACACCTCAGTTACCAACACAGTAATCTTGTCTGAAACTTCAGAAGTCACCCCGGTTACCAATGCAGTAACCTTACCTAATGCTAGAGAAGAAAACCCAGTTATTGATACAGTAACCTCACCCGAAGCTATGGAAGAAACCTCAGTTACTGATACAGTAACCTCACCAGCTATTGAAGAAAATTCCATTTTTTTGACTGACACTGACAACAAACTAAGTCAGACTGAACTAACTGTGGCAGATCTTGACTTGTTAATTCAATATCAGCAAAAAGAATTGTACCAACAGAAGGGAAAAGAAAACACAGAGAATCTTCTACACAGAGACATGAAGATTCTAGAAAGTTCATCAGAGCAAGAAAAACATTTATTAATGCTGTCCAAGGGGAACTACAGTACAATAGGTGAACTTGTAAATGGTGCTGATAAAATAAATTCTTATGAAATACCAGAGAAGCAACTTTCTGTAAATGAAAAAGGACCAGCTTTATCTCTTACTAAAGACACTGATGAAGATTTAACTGGAGCCAAGAGTTGGGAAGGACATGGGTTAGACATAACAGAAGAGGATGCCAACAACTCTCTGCTAAAGACAAATATAGGTAACTTTTCAGTAAATACATCACTCTCTGTGCAGACTCAGACTGGTGAGTTACGAAAGCAGAGCACAGCAACAGGCACCAGCAGTGAATGTTTGCTGATTGATGATTATAACAGATTTACTGATACACGTAATCATGATTCTGTGTCCACGCAGACGGAGGTAGATGTTGATGAGAAGCCACATGCACCTCCTGAAGAATCACTTGTAGTATTCTTCTCAGTACAATCCCAGACTGAAGGAGTAGATGAGCACATCATTTTTCCAGGTCCTGACTCTTCACATTCCTGTAGCAACACACACGCTGCTCACTCACAGACTGCACACGCTTTGATTGTTGTACATTCTCAGTCATTCAGTAGTGAACCTTCATATTCAGCACATCCAGAGATGGCTTCCATCTATACTCAAACTGATGACCTCAACATCGATGCTACTTCAACTCTAGCAGCTGAAGATTTGAAACAGGACATGTCTTCACAGGACATGTCTTCACAGGACATGTCTTCACAGGACATGTCTTCACAAAGTCCTAATCACGTTAGGACTCAGACTGATAACATTGATGTGAAACATGTTAGCATATCTGCAGAGAACATTGACAAAGATGATGAAGCATACATAATAAACAAACCACCTTCAAAAGCAACACAGACGGGCAAGCAGGCAACATCTTCAGATGTAATTGGTGAGGTGTCCATACATTCTTTATCAAGATCACATTCATTCTCAAAACAAACCCAGACAGAAAGTATTCAGAGAACATCGGATTGCAGTGAATCCCCTCAAATCTCACAGGCAGTGCAATCAGACATTGTAGTTTCACATGAAGCTACTCAGACAAATCAAGCTATTGGAAATCAACAAGAACAAAATCAGTATCCATCTGTGGGTTACCAAGAAGTGTATGGCAGCACAGTCAATCAGATACATGACACTGATGTTCTTGAAACAGGTCCAGCTGCAGAAAAGACTGACCTAGATGATACAGACTTTTCTAAGAAGAAGCTTCATAATGAAATCATCATCTCAGATTCCATTTATGAGGCTCATGAGGATGTTTCTGAAGAGCCAAGTCCCGAGGCACATGCATCAACAGGAGAAGTGCTGGCTGTAACACAAGAAGATGTGGAAAAACTGAGCACCTCTAAAACCAGTACAACCTACGTTTATGTTTCAGATGAAAATGTCACATTCCCCACAAGAACCCTAGAAGAATCTTTAGTATCTAGTGCAAGTGATGAACAGGCAGTAAGTAGTGTAGAGTCAGCAAAGTCACTTGAAGCTGTGACACCAACTTCTGCTTCACAGAGTCATGACCAAAATTTGTTCTCTCCGGACACAGCCGAGTTAGGAATCCCATCAATTTCTAGTGAGAAGCAGGCAACATCAGCCAAACAGACCATTGAGATTTCTGTGACAGATACAGAGTCAGTTTGTGCTGAAGGAGCAGTTTCATCTGATACAAATCGAGAGGAAGACATGGAACTTGGAAGCTCCAGTTCAGACAACCTTTTGCCAATAACACCACCAAATACACCAGTTTCAGAACATGCTATGGGTAAATTCTTCAGGACAGATTACTTAAGTCCTTCGAGGTATTCAGAAGAGGTACGAGCCAGACGTGCCAGTTTTCCTGCAAACCTGGATGCAGAGCTGTCAAATGTGTTTAAATCAGAGCCAGGACGAGAAAGAAAGTTCTCATTGCCATCAAGAAATTATGCCACTGGGTCTGACCACCAGAGGCAGTATCAGCAAGGGCCTTGTCCTGAAAGACAGCCATTGGAAATGGAGGCACAGTTGGCCCAACAACAAATATGTCAAGATGATCAGGAGCAGACAGAACAAACTGACCAGCAGAAGCCAGAACAAACCAATCAGGGGCAAAAAGAACAGACTGACAAGCAACAGACAGAACAGACTGATCAGCAACAGACAGAACAAACTGATCAGCAACAGACAGAACAAACTGATAAGCAACAGACAGAACAGACTGATCAGCAACAGACAGAACAGACTGATCAGCAACAGACAGAACAAACTGATCAGCAACAGACAGAACAAACTGATCAGCAACAGACAGAACAAACTAATCAGCAACAGACAGAACAAGCTGATCAGCAACAGACAGAACAGACTGATCAGCAACAGACAGAACAGACTGATCAGCAACAGACAGAACAAACTGATCAGCAACAGACAGAACAAACTGATCAGCAACAGACAGAACAAACTAATCAGCAACAGACAGAACAAGCTGATCAGCAACAGACAGAACAGACTGATCAGCAACAGACAGAACAAACTAATCAGCAACAGACAGAACAAACTGATCAGCAACAGACAGAACAGACTGATCAGCAACAGACAGAACAAACTGATCAGCAACAGACAGAACAAACTAATCAGCAACAGACAGAACAAGCTGATCAGCAACAGACAGAACAGACTGATCAGCAACAGACAGAACAAACTGATCAGCAACAGACAGAACAAACTGATCAGCAACAGACAGAACAAACTGATCAGCAACAGACAGAACAAACTGATCAGCAACAGACAGAACAAACTGATCAGCAACAGACAGAACAAGCTGATCAGCAACAGACAAAACAAACTACAAAAGAAATCTTATTTACAGATATAGTAACATTGCCTGAAACCAAAGAAGACACGCTGATGACTGCTACAGTAACCATACCTAAAACTACAGAAGAAACACCAGTTACTGAAACAGTAACCACACCTAAAACTACAGAAGAAACACCAGTTACTGAAACAGTAACCACACCTAAAGCTACAGAAGAAATCTCAGTTACTGATACAGTAACCACACCTAAAGCTACAGAAGAAATCTCAGTTACTGATACAGTAACCACACCTAAAGCTACAGAAGAAATCTCAGTTACTGATACAGTAACCACACCTAAAGCTACAGAAGAAATCTCAGTTACTGATACAGTAACCACACCTAAAGCTACAGAAGAAATCTCAGTTACTGATACAGTAACCACACCTGAAGCTACAGAAGAAATCTCAGTTACTGATACAGTAACCACACCTAAAGCTACAGAAGAAATCTCAGTTACTGATACAGTAACCACACCTGAAGCTACAGAAGAAACCTCAGTTACTGATACAGTAACCACACCTAAAGCTACAGAAGAAATCTCAGTTACTGATACAGTAACCACACCTAAAGCTACAGAAGAAATCTCAGTTACTGATACAGTAACCACACCTAAAGCTACAGAAGAAATCTCAGTTACTGATACAGTAACCACACCTAAAGCTACAGAAGAAATCTCAGTTACTGATACAGTAACCACACCTAAAGCTACAGAAGAAATCTCAGTTACTGATACAGTAACCACACCTAAAGCTACAGAAGAAATCTCAGTTACTGATACAGTAACAACACCTGAAGCTACAGAAGAAACCACAGTTACTGATGCAGTAACCACATCTAAAGCTACAGAAGAAACCCCAGTTACTGATGCAGTAAGCACACCAGAAGCTACAGAAGAAATCTCAGTTACTGATACAGAAACCATGCCTAAAGCTCCAGAAGAAACCCCAGTTACTCATACAGTAAGCACACCAGAAGCTACAGAAGAAACATCAGTTACTGATACAGAAAGTGCACCTCGGGTTACAGAAGAAACTTCAGTTACTGATACAGTAACCACATTTGAAGCTTCTACTGATACAGTAACTACACCTGAAGCTCCAGAAGAAACTTTAGTTACAGATAAAGAAACCAAACCTGAAGCTTTTACTGATACAGTAACCACATCTGAAGCTACAGAAGAAATTTCAGTTGCCGAAGTGGTAACATTACCCGAGGATACAGAAGAAATCTCATTTGCTGATACAGTAACTACAGTTAAAGCTGCAGAAGATATCTTAGTTACAAATACAGTAATAACACCAGAATCTACAAAAGATACAGCACCAAAACCTGAAGCTATGGAAGACACATCAACAGTAACCATTTCTGAAGCTACAGAAGAGATTACAGTTACTGATATAGTAACTACAAATAAATCTACAGAAGAAACATCAGTTACTGATACAGTAACCACTCCTGAACATATTACTGATGATATAGTAACACCACCTAAAGCTACAGAAGAAACATCAGTTGCTGATACAGTAACCACACCTGAAGCTGGAGAAGAAAGATCAGTTACTGATACAGTAACCACACCTGAAGCTGGAGAAGAAAGATCAGTTACTGATACAGTAACCACACATGAAGCTGGAGAAGAAAGATCAGTTACTGATACAGTAACCACACCTGAAGCTGGAGAAGAAAGACCAGTTACTGATACAGTAACCACACCTGAAGCTGGAGAAGAAAGATCAGTTACTGATACATTAACCACACCTGAAACTTTTATTGATACAGTACTCAGACCTGAAGCTACAGAAGAAATATCAGTTACTGATACAGTAACTGCACCTGAAGCTACAGAAGAAACCACAGTTACTGATACAGTAACTATACCTGAAGCTACAGAAGAAATCTCATTTACTAATATAGTAACTACAGCTGAAACTACAGAAGAAGGCCAGCAGCACACAGAACAAGGTGATCAGCAACAGATAAAACAAAATGACCAGAAACAGAGAGAACAGACTGATCACCACCAGACGGAAGAGACAGAACAGAGTGACCAGCAACTGACAGAACACTTTTACCAGGATCTGACTGAACAACACAGCAAAGAACAGACTGTACCAAATAATAAGCAACACCTATCAGTAAATGAACTTAAACAATATTCTGACTATAGGACAACAGAAGATCACCAAAAGCAAATTAGAGAAAAGGATGCCTTCCATGGGAAGCCAAGCTCGCCTGCATCAGTCAACAATAATGTGTCAGATACTCTTGGTCAGTCTGTTTTGCAAGACACAAGTCCAGACCACTTCTCTGAAAGTGGGCATCAGAAGTCTCAAGTTGGAAATAAAAGACCTGAAGAACTTGTCACTGCCATCAGAGATGAAGACAGAAGAGAGTTACAGAACCTGGTGTCTGTTGCTACGAGTCATGAGCCAGCACAGGAAGTGAGAAGGCGACACTTTGATCCCTATACCATGAACAGAGGTAGCATATTGAGAGCATCTCTCGAGGACAGTCCTTTTGATGACAACCTGCATACTGAAGATGCTGCAAGTGAATACCATGGAGCAACAGCAAGGGAAGCATGGGAAAATATGAGCATTCATTACTTCAGTGATAGAGAGCAGCACCGTAGAAGAATGGGGCTGAGAGAGAGAACACTACAAAGAGACGAGTTCAGTAGTGACCAGACTGATCTGTCAGTGAAAGAAGCAGAAGTTAGCTGTGGATCAGAGCAAGTTAGCTCTCCTAATTTCTTGGACAACCAATCATTGCACGGAGACTGTCTTCCATTTGATAACCGATTTGATCAAGAATCTGCTGCAGTGTCTCAAGGACTGACAAGGTACCTGCGGCAGCACTCCATCAATTCCCCTCTGAGGGCTACTGTCTTTGACAGCCCATTTACAGGACAAAGTTCCGTATCTGAAAGATTAGTTTATCCCATAGAAGGCCTGAGGACTGGTGATTCAGTTCTGCTAACATTGAAAGACTTTTCTCAGCAGATGGAGATCGGTTCAGTACTGTCCAGTTTAACTTTGGCAGATTTATTGAGTACAGGTGACACACACAGAGACGAATGTGTTCCTCAGTTTGGTGATTCACTGGAAAATTTAGGAAAAGACCAGCAGAAGACAATACAAAATATACAGACTGAAGAGCAACAAACAGTTCATAAGGATCAAGAAAGAAATGTTGAGCACAAGTCACCAGAGAATGACACACACAGAGACGAATGTGTTCCTCAGTTTGGTGATTCACTGGAAAATTTAGGAAAAGACCAGCAGAAGACAATACAAAATATACAGACTGAAGAGCAACAAACAGTTCACAAGGATCAAGAAAGAAATGTTGAGCACAAGTCACCAGAGAATGATCAGCATCACAAACTTTCAGATCATAAAATGGCAGACGATAGTGAAAATAAACTGAACCTTCAAGCACTTGTCAATGCCACTAGTGATGAAGACAGAAGAGAGTTACAGAACCTGGTTTCTGTTGCTACTAGTCATGAGCCAGCACAGGAAGTGAGAAGGCAACACTTTGATCCCTATACCATGAACAGAGGTAGCATATTGAGAGCATCTCTTGAGGACAGCCCTTTTGAGGACAGCTTGTATACTGAAGATGCTGCAAGTGAATACCATGGAGCAACAGCAAGGGAAGCATGGGAAAATATGAGCATTCATTCCTTCATTGATAGAGAGCAGCACCGTAGAAAAATGGGGCTGAGAGAGAGAACACCAGGAAGAGACAATGAGCTCAGTAGTGACCAGACTGATCTTTCAGTTAAAGAAGCAGAAGTTAGCTCTGGATCAGAGCAAGTTAGCTCTGCTAATTTCTTGGACAACCAATCATTGCACGGAGACTGTCTTCCATTTGATAACCGATTTGTTCAAGAATCTGCTGCAGTGTCTCAAGGACTGACAAGGTACCTGCGGAAGCACTCCATCAATTCACCTCTGAGGGCTACTGTCTTTGACAACCCATTTACAGGAGAAAGTTCAAAATCTGACAGATTAGTTTATCCCATAGAAGGCCTGAGGACTGGTGATTCGGTTGTAGTAACATTGAAAGACTTTTCTCAGCAGATGGGGATCAGGTCAGTACTGTCCAGTTTAAATTCAGCGGATGTATTAAGCACATATGATGAGCACAGGGACACAGAAGAAACACCAGCTGGTGTTGATGCAAGAGATGTGTCCACACTACAGGGTCACGATTCCTTCCCCCATACAGCAACCGATGAGGAAAAGACAGTACCACATGATCAAGAACAGACAGTTCCAAGCAGCAATGAAAAGAAAGTTCAGAATGACCAAGGTATAACAAAACAAAAAGACCACCAAAAAGCTGTAGAAAGTAACCTACACACTGACCAGCCGTCTTGTAAACAAACTGACCAAGAAGCTGACCACAAAGCAGCAAGACAAAGTGACAAGAAATCAGAGGTAGAGTTGCCAGGAGAAAGAAATACACAGAATGTCTCCAAGCATGCTGACAGCAAAGATTTATCTCAAAACATCCAGCTGGAAGCATCTTTCAGAATAAAAACAACTGATAAAGATACACGATCGCCCAGTTCAGCTGCCAGGGATTCAGATAAAAGTGTGCCTAGTTCCAATGTGAGGGATTCAGACACTGGACAGGAAAAAGCATTGTTAGAAACTACTTCTGATAGATACACTGATAGTGAAAAACACGTTTTTGGAGATAACAAGAGAGCACAGCTGCATGCTGGTCTGCAGGGACAAGACTCTGTGCCAGCTGATGGCAGTAACATTCAGGACAACAGCATTCTAGCTACAAGTGTGGAGGAGAGCACTGACACATTCAGCATATTGACAACCACATCAGGTTATGACTCCTGTAATCAGAGCTTAGATTTACAGACAGACACATCCATAGATTCTGAGTCACTGAACTGGGTATCTGACAGAGAGGTCAAGAAGAGTCATGAATACGCAGCATGTGTGTCTGACATCCAAGAGGATGATACACATATAGCAATAGTCAGGGATGTCAGAGAAGATGATATACAAGTGGCTCCTGTGAGTGATGTTAGAAAAGATGATACACAAGTGGCTTTTGTCAGAGATGTTAGACAAGATGATACACAAGTGTCTCCTATCAGAGATGCAAGAGAAGATGATACACAAGTGTCTCCTGTCAGAGATGTAAGAGAAGATGATACACAAGTGTCTCCTGAAAGTGATGTCAGAGAAGATGATACACAAGTGTCTCCTATCAGAGATGTAAGAGAAGATGATACACAAGTGTCTCCTGGCAGTGATGTCAGAGAAGATGGTACACAAGTGTTTCCTGTCAGTGATGTCAGAGAAGATGATACACAAGTGTCTTCTGGCAGTGATATCAGAGAAGATGATACACAAGTGGCTCCTGTCAGAGATGCAAGAGAAGATGATACACAAGTGTCTCCTGTCAGAGATGTAAGAGAAGATGATACACAAGTGTCTCCTGAAAGTGATGTCAGAGAAGATGATACACAAGTGGCTCCTGTCAGAGATGTCAGAGAAGATGATACACAAGTGTCTTCTGGCAGTGATGTTAGAGAAGACAGTACACATTTGACAATTGACAGTGATGTCAGAGAAGATGATACACATGTGTCTCCCGAAAGTGATGTCAGAGAAGATGATACACAAGTAGCCCATGTCAGTGATATGAGAGAATTTGTAGTTGATGCAATAAGAGATGAAACACCTACAGTAACAGTTGATGAAGTTGTCAGAGATAAGATACCTGCAGTGATAGTTGATGAAGTAAGAGATGAGACATCTACAGTAACAGTTGATGAAGTAAGAGATGAGACACCTACAGCAACAGTTGATGAAGTAAGAGATGAGACACCTGCAGTAACAGTTGATGAAGTAAGAGATGAGACGCCTGCAGTAACAGTTGATGATGTCACAGATGAGACACCTGCAGTAACAGTTGATGAAGTAAGAGATGAGACACCTACAGTAACAGTTGATGAAGTAAGAGATGAGACACCTACAGTAACAGTTGATGAAGGAAGAGATGAGACATCTACAGTAACAGTTGATGAAGTAAGAGATAAGACACCTACAGTAACAGTTGATGATGTCACAGATGAGACACCTGCAGTAACAGTTGATGAAGTAAGAGATGAGACACCTGCAGTAACAGTTGATGAAGTAAGAGATGAGACACCTACAGTAACAGTTGATGAAGTAAGAGATGAGACACCTACAGTAACAGTTGATGAAGTCAGAGATGAGACACCTACAGTAACAGTTGATGAAGTTGTCAGAGATAAGATACCTACAGTAACAGTTGATGAAGTAAGAGATGAGACACCTACAGTAACAGTTGATGAAGTTGTCAGAGATAAGATACCTGCAGTAATAGTTGATGAAGTAAGAGATGAGACATCTACAGTAACAGTTGATGAAGATGTCAGAGATAAGATACCTGCAGTAACAGTTAATGAAGTAAGAGATGAGACACCTGCAGTAACAGTTGATGATGTCACAGATGAGACACCTGCAGTAACAGTTGATGAAGTAGGAGATGAGACACCTACAGTAACAGTCGATGAAGTAAGAGATGAGACACCAACAGTAACAGCTGATGAAGTAAGAGTTGAGACACCTGCAGTAACAGTTGATGAAGTAAGAGATGAGACACCTACAGTAACAGTTGATGAAGTAAGAGATGAGACACCTACAGTAACATTTGATGATGTCACAGATGAGACACCTGCAGTAACAGTTGATGATGTCACAGATGAGACACCTGCAGTAACAGTTAATGAAGTAAGAGATGAGACACCTGCAGTAACAGTTGACGAGGTCACAGATGAGACACCTGCAGTAACAGTTGATAAAGTAAGAGATGAGACACCTACAGTAACAGTTGATGATGTCACAAATGAGACACCTACAGTAACAGCTGATGAAGTAAGAGATAAGACACCTGCAGTAACAGTTGATGAAGTAAGAGATGAGACACCTACAGTAACAGTTGATGAAGTAAGAGATGAGACACCTACAGTAACAGTTGATGAAGTAAGAGATAAGACACCTACAGTAACAGTTGATGAAGTAAGAGATGAGACACCTGCAGTAACAGTTGATGAAGTAAGAGATGAGACACCTACAGCAACAGTTGATGAAGTAAGAGACGAGACACCTACAGTAACAGTTGATAAAGTAAGAGATGAGACACCTGCAGTAACAGTTGATGATGTCACAGATGAGGCACCTGCAGTAACAGTTGATAATGTCACAGATGAAACACCTACAGTAGCAGTTGATAATGTCACAGATGAGACACCTGCAGTAACAGTTGATGATGTCACAGATGAGACACCTGCATTAACAGTTAATGAAGTAAGAGATGAGACACCTACAGTAACAGTTGATGATGTCACATATGAGACACCTACAGTAGCAGTTGATGATGTCACAGATGAGACACCTGCAGTAACAGTTAATGAAGTAAGAGATGAGACACCTACAGTAACAGTTGATGATGTCCCAGATGAGACACCTGTAGTAACAGTTGATGAAGTAAAAGATGAGACACCTGCAGTAACAGTTGATGAAGTAAGAGATGAGACACCTGCAGTAACAATTAACGAAGTAAGAGATGAGACAGTAACAGTTGATGAAGTCAGAGATGAGACTCCTGTGGAAAGAGATGAGACATCTACAGTAAAATTTGATGAAATCAGAGATGAACACCTACAGTAACAGTTGATGAAGTCAGAAATGAGACTCCTGTGGAAAGAGATAAGACATCTGCAGGAGCAGTTGATGAAATCAGAGATGAGACATCTGCAGTAACAGTTGATGAAGCTAGAGATGAGATATGTGCAGTAACAGTTGATGAAATCAGAGATGAGACATCTGCAGTGGCAGTTGGTGAAATAAGAGATGAAACACCTGCAGTAACAGTTGATGAAGTCAGAGATGAGACACCTGCAAAAATCAGAGATGCGCCACCTACATTAACTGTTGATGAAGTCATCAGGGATGAGACAGCTACAGTAACGTTTGATAAAATCAGAGATGAAACAACTTCAGTAATAGTAGATGAAATCAGAGATGAGACACCTACAGTAACAATTGATGAAGTCAGAGCTGAGAAATCTGCAGTAACAGGTGATGAAGTCAGAGATGAGACACCTGCAGTAACAGTTGATGAAATCATAGATGAAACACCTGCAGTAACAATTGATGAAGTTAGAGATGAGACAGCTACTGAAACAGTTGATGAAATCAGAGATCTGACACCTACAGTCACAGTTGATGAAGACAGAGATGAGACACCTGCAGTAACAGTTGATGACATCAGAGATGAGACAACTGCAGTGGCAGTTGGTGAAATAACTGCAGTAACAGTTGATGAAGTCAGAGATGAGACACCTACAGTAACAGTTGATGAAATCAGAGATGAGACGGCTGCAAAAATCAAAGATGCGCCACCTACATTAACTGTTGATGAAGTCATCAGGGATGAGACAGCTACAGTAACGGTTGATAAAATCAGAGATGAAACAACTTCAGTAATAGTTGATGAAATCAGAGATGAGACAACTGCAGTGATAGATGGTGAAGTCAGAGATGAAACACCTACAGTAACAGTTGATGAAGTCA
This sequence comes from Candidula unifasciata, assembly GCA_905116865.2. Classification (NCBI taxonomy): domain Eukaryota; kingdom Metazoa; phylum Mollusca; class Gastropoda; order Stylommatophora; family Geomitridae; genus Candidula; species Candidula unifasciata. The sequence goes on from CAJHNH020004735.1 coordinate 439,964, forward strand.
GAGATGAGACAGCTACTGAAACAGTTGATGAAATCAGAGATCTGACACCTACAGTCACAGTTGATGAAGACAGAGATGAGACACCTGCAGTAACAGATGATGAAATCAGAGATGAGACAACTACAGTAACAGTTGATGAAATCAGAGATGAGACAACTACAGTAACAGTTGATGAAATCAGAGATGAAGCACCTGCAGTAACAGTTGATGAAATCAGAGATGAAGCACCTGCAGTAACAGATGATGAAATCAGAGATGAGACAACTACAGTCACAGTTGATGAAGTCAGAGATGAGACACATACAGTAACAGTTGATGAAGTCAGAGATGAGACAACTACAGTAACAGATGATGAAATCAGAGATGAAACAACTACAGTAACAGTTAATGAAATCAGAGATGAGACACCTACAGTAACAGTCGATGAAGTCAGAGATGAGACACCTGCAGTAACAGTTGATGAAGTCAGAGATGAGACACCTGCAGTAACAGTTGATGACATCAGAGATGAGACACATACAGTAACAGTTGATGAAGTCAGAGATGAGACACATACAGTAACAGTTGATGAAGTCAGAGATGAAGCACATACAGTAACAGCTGATGAAGTCAGAGATGAGACACCTACAGTAACAGTTGATGAAGTCAGAGATGAGACACCTACAGTAACAGTTGATGAAGTCACAGATGAGACACATACAGTAACAGTTGATGAAGTCAGAGATAAGACAACTACAGTAACAGATGATGAAATCAGAGATGAGACAACTACAGTAACAGTTGATGAAATCAGAGATGATACACCTAGAGTAACAGTTGATGAAGTCAGAGATGAGACACCTGCAGCAACAGTTGATGAAGTCAGAGATGAGACACCTGCAGTAACAGTTGATGAAGTCAGAGATGAGACACCTGCAGTAACAGTTGATGAAGTCAGAGATGAGACACATACAGTAACAGTTGATGAAGTCAGAGATGAGACACCTACAGTAACAGTTGATGAAGTCAGAGATGAGACACATACAGTAACAGTTGATGAAGTCAGAGATGAAGCACATACAGTAACAGCTGATGAAGTCAGAGATGAGACACCTACAGTAACAGTTGATGAAGTCAGAGATGAGACACATACAGTAACAGTTGATGAAGTCAGAGATGAGACACATACAGTAACAGTTGATGAAGTCAGAGATGAAACACCTGCAGTAACAGTTGATGCAGTCAGAGATAAGACAACTACAGTAACAGCTGATGAAGTCAGAGATGAGACACCTACAGTAACAGTTGATGATGTCAGAAATGAGACACCTACAGTAACAGCTGATGAAGTCAGAAATGAGACAACTACAGTAACAGCTGATGAAGTCAGAGATGAGACACCTACAGTAACAGTTGATGAAATCAGAGATGAAGCACATACAGTAACATTTGATGATGTCAGAGATAAGACACCCATAGGACCTGTCATTGACAATAATACTGCTACCTCCATCAGTCAGGTCACTGGTAATGATAATGCAGCTACCACATCTGTGAGTGAAATCAAGGAGAGCGATAGACAGACAGCAACTGTCCATGTATCCAATGACAATGAAAGATATTCTGTTTCTATTAATGAGGTAAAGAAGGCTGACTTACTGACAGCATCTGTCAGTGAAACCAAAGACATTGACACAGATAAAATGTATGTCGCTCATATCAGAGAAAGTGATAAACAGACAGCATCCGTCAGTGATATTAAATCTTTTGAAGCCCATCAGCATTCTGTCAGTGAAGTAAAAGACATTGATAAACAAACTAGTTTTGTCAGTGCTGCCAAGGAGAGTGATAAACTTGTTAGTGACGTTCATATCACACAAAGAGATTTACCCATGGAAGACTCGAACGTTGATGGTGTCAAAGGCTATGAGGAAACAAAGGACTTGTTTGAAACCATTTGTAATGAAGGGGAGCTAAGTTATAGAAGGGAAGAACGTATTGAGGAGTTACCAGAAGTTTTAAGGACAAGAACACGAGAAGTTTTGACTTTGCATCCAAGTCCATTGATCCTTAGACCATCAGATTTAGGACCTGCTGTAGATGATTCAGATGACCAAGCTTCGTCAAAGGACAGAATACTCTACAAATATGATGCACAGTTGGAAGCTGAACAGAGGTTTTATAGGGTCGAATTAGTACAAGAGTATAAAGGATTTTTGCAGCCACCAAAAATACTTAAAATAGGGTCCAATATTGAGCTGAAGGAAGAGACAAATGCTTCAGAAACAGATCCTTTGGATGGTAAATTTGTTTCTTTCAATGAGAAGAATGCATTACCTTCTGCAAGTGATGACCCAGGTGCTTCACTGTCTATCACACCAGAACATCTGTCTAAATTAGACAAGGACAGTAGTTTGCAGATAATTACTTCTGCAAATGATCCAGCTACATCACTATCAGATCAGTTTTCTCACAAACACAAAGACATTGATAACCTGCCTTCTTTACTGGAGGCAGAAAGTAACCTGCAGCCAGTCAAGTTGTCAGAAATAAATAGAAGTATTTCTACAAGACCTTTACTATCCGTTCTCATACCACATGATGTCAGTGCTCTATGTGATTTACAGTCATCTCCCTCAATTTCTGAAGGTTCGTTTACAATTGAGGATAGTCAAGATCAAGGGAGAAGATTTACCACACAGGACGGCAGTAGCACCTCAATGGGCAATCTTGATTCAGCTTCTGAAAGACTTGTTGACAGTGGTCGAGAGCGATCACCACTTGCTCATCAAAGAAGTGCAATGTTAAGTCCATCAGGAAGTAATATTTCCAGCCAACAGATATTGAATGAAATTGAAAAACTGAAACTGGAACATTCTAAAATGTTGGAGCTTCTAGGGAGGTCCAGAAACAGAAAAGTGAACACAAGAAAGACAACTGAAATAAAGGAACCAGTCTCTGCTAAAGTGCCATCAGAGTCTGACTCCTCGAGTTTGGATTCCCCAGTGACAGTTGTTGCCAATGAAGAGTTTATAGGAGACGGTAGTCATGATAGTCCCATAGACATTGCTACAGACCAAATAGACTTCCTGCACAGTTCAGAAAGAGAAGCTGATTTTGAAGATCTGAAAAAGAGGATTCTGTTTAGAGAAATACAAGTTCCAGCCAACACTAACCAGATGAATCATTTGAGTCCCTCACAAGATCAAGAATCTGCCAGGACAAATGAAGAAGAGACAGCAGTTCAGACTGATCAGAACATTCATCTTAGAAGTTCTGTTTCAGCAGATGATGTCAACATTCCACAGAACCAGGGAGATAAACTGGCTATAGATTTACATGGATGCGCACTTCCACCAGATGTCCATGACACTGTTACAACATCTACCACTCCAGCTTTCCATTCCAGAGGTGCTTTTCAAACTTTGCCACAGCATCATCAGATCAGCCAGACCCAAGGAAATCAGCTTGGACCTTTTGCACCTTTAGAAGATGACAGAAAACCATCAGAATTTAGCGGGTCTTTTGAAGATTATGATATTGTAATAAGAGAACCCATCATGACTTATTATGATTCATTGTCAAACAGAGCTTCCAGAGAGTCATCAGAGGAGAGGTTGTTTGTTGGTGATAGAAGATTCAACATTTCTAGAAACACAAGCATCTCTCCTCTGACATTTCAGGACATTACATTTGATGATGCAGATTCGGCCATTTCTCAGTCAAGCTTTATCCACCCCACCAGAGTGAGCACAGCTGTAGGAGGCAGTCATGAAAGCTTTACCCAGACAGACTTTGCTAATTTTGCAGACACCAGCACTGGGTCTTATGAAGACAATTCTTTGAACCTCAGTGCTCTAGCAACATCTTTTGTCTCCCAAGGAGATTTTTCAGGAACATCAGCCATACAGAGGGAGCTTGACAGACTTCACCGTGAGAGGATTGAGATTATAGAATTATTGTCACTGGCCTACTTACCAACAAGCCTGACAATTGAATTGCTAGAAGCAAAACTGAATTATTGCATTGGGCAGACGGATGCTCTGCTTGCAACTTTGGAAGATGCTTGGGGCAGAGAAGAAACACAGCCAGCACATTCTGTAAGCCACATTAAAATCAACCATGAATACATAAATGAATACAAGTCTCTGTTGACTAGGAGCAAGAAAGATGTTCAATCATGCATGGAAACACATCACAGGAGGTTGAAAGGGACTCGTGGTCGAAGGAGGACAAGAGGCAGAGATGTGGTGACCACAAAAAGAAAAGCAGCCGTAGACGCATTCAGACTTGAACGATTCAGAGAGCAATGCAGACATGAGAGAGAAAGATCGAAATCAAGAAGCTACAGCCCTTTTACATTTTCACCATCTTCTTCCTCAGACAGATTTTCAAGTGAAATAAACAAATCAAGGAGTTTGTTTTCAGGAGCAATGACGCCCACACAACGAAAAGATTATCTTTTAGATTTAAGGAAGAAACTTGTGCACAGACCAGCAGAAGATGAAGGGATACGGAGAAGCAGTTCTCTTTCTCGCGAACCCATCCATGGCAGTTATGATTCTCTTACGGAACCCAGAGCATCATCTTACTCACCACTTAGACCACATCCTTCAGGGATGCTCTCGCTTTCATCACCAAACTTATACCACAACCCCCTGGCCAATCGGTTGTCCCTGGCCTCTCCTCATGATTCCACAAGAGAAAGGTCACAGTTACCTGGAGTTTACAGACCTCACAGCGTGGGGTCCCTTCTCACTGACCTCACACCAGACCTGAGAACAAATATGGTTGCCTCCATGTCTGCTAGAGGCTTGCACCCAGATCATCTCATTGAAGAGTCTAGTAGAATTCACCAACAAAATCAGGTTCAGATAGAGCAGGCACATGAGGTCCTAAAGCAGCTTGATGACAGAAGACAGATGATGCAGACTAGCAGGTCAGTTTTAACTGTTCCTATTTATTTGAGTGTATTTGGTGATTTTGTGCAATAACAATTGTTTTAAATGCTTATTAGCAACAGACTGGTTTGAATTTTTCATTTACAAATTGTACATAATTTATTAATTGCCAGTCTTCTTCTTATTCTTCTTTAATTCTTCTGTCAGAAAACTGATATCAGGAGACCGGTAGCCTTTATGAAAGCTATCGTGCTATCCATATCTTCTCCTGAACCATACAGCTTTGTCTTCATTGTCGTTGGAACAAGCCAGGTGCCACGCTGCAGGGACACGAACCTGTGGTTCCTACACCGAAAAGTTTAAACATATGTTGACGAAGTCTGTTGTGCCCTGTTCTTAGTCTGAATATAATACATTGTCCGCCTCTAGAGAGTTGATGCAGCGAGCCTTGAAGAGAAAATGTGATGTGTGTATCCAGCCAACTTTTCTTGGTTACGAGATTGTTACTATTTAGTTGTACCATGTCACTGCCGCTTCTAACCAATCTGTCTGCTATTCTGTTGCCTTCCAAGCCATAATGACCTGGAATCCACTGCAGTACAGATTGTTCTACTGAAAAGCCTAAGTGAATCAGCTGCTGCGTCAATTCTAGTCTTTTGGGTTAACAATTGCTTGTGTAATTCTTTTTATTTTTTATTTTGATGGTTAATTGCCCCTATGACTTTTTTGATGTTCTCCCATTTTGTCAAGGTAGCACATAATAATAAAACAAAAAAAAGTTGGTAAAATATTTCACTTGTGAAGGAATGTTTACAAAATTAACTAGGACAAAATTGGGAAAAAAAGAGCGGCTCGTTGAGAGGTTACAACATCAGGTTGTCGTGCGGGAGACCCGAGTTCGACCCATGGTTAGGTGATGGAGTTTTTCTGTTGTTGGCAGAATGAAACACCCTAAACTGCACAGTCCGTGGCGACAGCACTGGCCAGGCGGCCCTAAATCCTCAGGCTCAAGGACCCCCTGTCTACACTGCTCTAAAAATGGTAAAACAGACAGTGAAACAGGTAAAACAGACAGTGAAACAGGTAAAACAGACAGTGAAACAGGTAAAACAGACAGTGAAACAGGTAATATAGACAGTAGTGACACTTAACTGATAAATAGAGCAGGTTCTCCTGTTACCACAGCTGGCAAATAAGAATTTCAGAAACTGGCTTTTGACCTACTAACAGTAGATATATGTGAAATCCACATTTTTCATCCTTACAGTAAGCCTTTGATATAGGTTCACCTGTACCATGCTGCCATCTCAATATATTTAAAAATAACTCATTGCTTTCAATGTTCATTTTGAAAGCTTCTTTTTCCACAGATATTCTGAACAGAGCAGGGATTTCGATGATTTCCCACCAAGAACACAAGCTAACCAGATTGTAAGTAACAGTTTCTGAACACTTTTTAACTCTAAAGTCCTCTATCTTTTGCTGCAGATGCCCAGTTACAATTTTAAAATAAACTGTAATTAAACAAGTATTGGCTATTTGAAAATCAGATTTCATTAATGTACTCTGACTAAATGTTAAAGGTTAGCTGGCATTTGAAGAAAAAGAAGAATAGCATACAATAAATCATTTGATGCTTTAAAAAATGTAAATTATTTTTGCTCACACAGTTCTTACATACTTGGAAGAACAAACAGTGCATCTCTTTCTTATAAAGACGGATTGTAAAAGAGAATAACAATACTTATATTTTTACAAAGGGCATAATTCAGGGCAAAAATAAACAAAATTTTAAAAACTCCCCTTGATATTGCAGCCTTACAGATTGTTACTCAGTGGTTCAAAGAGCTACTTTTTACATATTTGTCCTCTCCATGTGGGTTTCCGGGACCTAGTTTAGGCAGAAAAAAACAATTGGCCTCCTACCATGTAATAAGCATCTATTGAAAGGCAACTAAATAGGAGCTTGCTGAAATTGGATGTGTTTTGCCAAAAAGGGGAGATATTACAGCCTAGCAGTAAACCCCATCGCAAGTGCTAACTTTTAAGGATGTCTAAAATCCAAAACACCATTTTAAATTATATAGAAGTTATATTAGGATTCCTTATGGGTATGTAGTGCCTTATGGGTATGTAGTGCCTTATGGGTATGTAGTGCCTTATGGGTATGTAGTGCCTTATGGGTATGTAGTGCCTTATGGGTATGTAGTGCCTTATGGGTATGTAGTGCCCTATGGGTATGTAGTGTCTTATGGGTATGTAGTGTCTTATGGGTATGTAGTGTCTTATGGGTATGTAGTGTCTTATGGGTATGTAGTGTCTTATGGGTATGTAGTGTCTTATGGGTATGTAGTGCCCTATGGGTATGTAGTGTCTTATGGGTATGTAGTGCCTTATGGGTATGTAGTGCCTTATGGGTATGTAGTGTCTTATGGGTATGTAGTGTCTTATGGGTATGTAGTGCCTTATAGGTATGTAGTGCCTTATGGGTATGTAGTGTCTTATGGGTATGTAGTGCCTTATGGGTATGTAGTGCCCTATGGGTATGTAGTGCCCTATGGGTATGTAGTGCCTTATGGGTATGTAGTGCCTTATGGGTATGTAGTGCCCTATGGGTATGTAGTGCCTTATAGGTATGTAGTGTCTTATGGGTATGTAGTGCCTTATGGATATGTAGTGCCCTATGGGTATGTAGTGCCTAATGGGTATGTAGTGCCTTATAGGTATGTAGTGCCTAATGGGTATGTAGTGCCTTATGGATATGTAGTGCCCTATAGGTATGTAGTGCCCTATGGGTATGTAGTGCCCTGTGAGTATGTAATGCCTTACATAGAACAGTGTAGTGATGCCTTACATAGAACAGTGTTGTGATGCTTCACTGCCTGTCTTTGAACTAACTAACCCAATGATGATTATGATGAAGGTTTTTTTTGTGTTTTATTTTTGAAGCATCTTACTGACTAGAAACTAAGAAAAGAGTTGGGTCCTCTCTTATAGCAGTAGTACACTGTTCTAACAGAAATCTAACAAGGGCTGCGGCATAATTAAAGTGGATGTAGATGAAGGAAAGTTCAAGCATTTATTGTGAGAGATTCTACTTAAGTCATGATGGTCTTGCTAGACACACTTACCATCAACCATCGCCATTATCTGTGATTCCCAAGTACGGTGGAAAACTAAAGTCCGGAAAGCTGGAGAGGTACCAGCCAAGAGGAAGAAAGATGGCTGACACACCTATTTATGACCTAATGTATGATATATAAAGACCTAACACCAGTACCCATTTGGAAGCATCTGTCATTACTTTCATCTTTGATGTATAAATGTTTGGCACTTTTTTTTTAGTTTGCAAACATAGTGCTGCTTTCATCTTTTGTGATTGGTTAAATGTGTGACTGATTATAATAATATTGTTTTCAGATAATTGAAGACAGAACTACCAATTATTCCATGGATCATGGAAAACCAACTTCTTTGGAATTCGGATTGGGACTGTGAGTGCATTATTATAATTTCAAACACTACTAAAGTTCTAGACATAGAGTCTATAATGTTCTATACACAGAGTCTATAATGTTCTATACATGTCTCGAGTAAATAAAGGTCAATAATCCATCCAATGTGAGATGAAAGGTAGAAGAACAAAATGGAAGAAAAAGACTTCTAACCAAAGCTGTTTGCAGGAGGTTGAACAATGTCGAATTGTTTTCTTCAAATTTTGTAATTTTAATTTGAGAAAGAAAGTGACTGACGTGTTAATGATGACTCACTCGTTATGCCTTATTTGCTTACAAAATTTTGCCCCATAATCATGACTACAAAAATTTTTTCTTTTAACTTTCAAATGAAGAAGTGAGATTTCTTGAGTGTGATATGACCAAATACAAGAATGTAAACTGTTTGTGACCCAGAGGTTAATTGTGTGCCACATTCACTAATATCCAAGCCACAAAGCTCTGATTGTTTAAAATTTGTTTTAACTAATCTGTTTTCAGTTCAGGAGATTTGATACCTGAGCAGACAGACCAGACACATACAGGTCCATCACATACTGAATATACGAGAGACCATCTGGTTCGAGGACAGCGTAAGATCGACTCACTGATCCAGAATACTCACCGAAACCCTTTGAATAGGACATCTTATCATTCATCCTTTGAGACACCACAGGCTAGACCTTGGCAAAGAACAACTTCATGGATGCCAGCTATGTCTTCTGTGCCATCTCCAAGACCTACATCTCTGACTGCCACAGAAGATATGTTAAGACTAAGCTCTCAGAATAGGACTGAAACATTTTCTGGATATTTCCCCACAGAACATATTCCAGACAGCCCACTTTCCATGCCAACATATTCAACTCAACGATCTTATTCATCTGATCACCACGCTTCTAGTACTCCAACTATGTCAGATCATCAGCCAAGGACATTTGAGTCCATACACAAATTTGAGGCATTTTATAGCTCCGAGACCAGGATGGATAATTCAGGAACAGTCACCACGTGGTCTAAAGGAAGCAACAGCTATACCATAACACGAACAGATCCCCCAGAAGCTGATGAATCCAGTGGATCAGCACAGGTGATTGAAACTACAGGATCTAAGACAACATCACCAGACACTTCAGTTGAGCCACGATAAATTAGGTATATTAAACCCAGCCATTGTCTTTTATAATGAAAGTCTACACTTAAACCCTCATGCAGCCTTCAGGATGCTGAGAGCATACTCAATCCTTTACTCAGCCGTACCCTGTCAGGACAACAGATTACTTCATAACTGTCAGGGGCCCCAGTACCCCAATATAACCTTAGGGCTGAACAGGATTTCTAGGGTTTATCATCTGACTAGTGACTCTTTGGGGTTGCATGGTGTTATTTGCTCAGTATGCAGTCCTAGGAGTGTTTAGCTTCACTCACTCCCTGTACCAGCCAGATAAGTCACACCTAATCAGCCTTGTCAGTCGTTATCAGTCCCTACCAGGTCTGCATTTTAATCATTGGGGGCCCAAATATAACCTTACCAGGATTTGTTAATCCTTGAGGCATTAATCCTGCGGATTGCTAACCTGGAAGTGACCAACAGTAGCGACCTATCAACCTATTTGATAACATGTTATGGTGTAAGAGTCCCCAGTAAATAATGAATCACTGAAGAGTCACTTATAGCAAACAGTTAGACTAACCGATGTTTAAAGGTAAGAGGACTGACTTTGCACTTGTTTTGATCTCACGTGACTCAGTCTCTCTCAGCAGTGCTCCAGGGTTAACCCTCCTCATCCCCTTCTCCCTAGAGATTTTAGAAATGCCTACACTCGAGAACCAAAGGATGAAGTTCAAAACCAAACCTTGTGACCTCTAGAGCATGACGAAAATGGCCGAACCCCTTTACTGGGGACACTGCATAATGATGGGATCTGAGTTCTTGGAAACCTCATTATCAGACAAACTAATGAGTCGTAATTATAGTCCAGAAACAAAAATATTGAACATCAGATCTGAATGATTATTTATTCCAAATATCAAAATATTTTATGTAAATATGATCTACTCCCCATCTACATAGTTTATGTGATACAAACTTTGTTACTTATGTGCCAAATTGATCATTTGTTAACCTTAATGTTACTACTGTTGTTATTTTGCTTAATTGACAAAACAGATAATGAAAACTATATTGCTAGCCCTGTTAGCAAGCATATATTATTTAATTAAATGGGAAATCTTTAGTCAGATGTTCATAAATGTTTATACACACACAGATGTATCTGACTATAAAATGTGCATTATGTTTGTATTAGTTAAACAAACACATTGATTAGTAAAACAAACACATTTGCTTTTTAATAATGAGAAGATCCTAGCTTTGAACAAAGCCTGCTATCTATGCATTCGGAATCCATCCATTTTATTGTAACATGTTCATATTCAACAGAAGATATTATCTGCAGTATTTGTTTGAACATTCATTTTATTATTAAATTATAAATATGTGTGAAGACTTTATTGCATGTGTGTTCGTACTTAAATTACTGAAAAAAACAATAGTTTTATTACAAAGTGCTAAAATATTCTCTGCATCGTTTGTGTTTTATTAAGTTAAGTTTAGAATTGTTGTCCTTTATTTTTATTTATGTTTCATTGTTTATTATTTATGTACAAGCTATGTTTTTGTTTTGTTTTTACATGTGAAATGTGTTTTTATTGATTTTTTAAAAACAAAGTTAACTAATAATTAATACTTAAATAATGTGCTGTCATTGTTAAAATGCCATTCCAGTTGTTAGATCATCAATGTCCTCCCCATTCCCGGTTTTGAGGTAATACTTTTAACTTTTTTTTTTTTACATACCAACTTTTTTATTTTTATATTTTGAGAACCTGAATTAGCAGTTTTTACTGCAAAGTAAAAACTTCATTACTTAGGTATATTATTTTCCATGTCTTTGTGGTTTAAAAAAAATGTTTTATAACAACACTCCTACATTAAGATGTGTGTTGTTGCTAGCAGATTCTGATTTCAGAATTGTATTCACCTGTTTATGTTATTATGTTGACATTTTTACATGCAGCAGTCTTTATGTATCATTGAAATTTTTAAACTGTCCGTCCATTTTGGTTATATTCAGTATCAACTTAATCATTTTTTTAAATATATAATCATGTCCAGTTGTTAAACATGTCTTGCAAGAGCTATCTGAACATGTCAATCTGTCATACCGCCTGCAGATGGTACTCAGTGTTTTGGAAGGTTATGAGGGAGTATGCTTTGCCTGTATGCAAGTATGTTTTGTGCAGCTCTGTGGCTTGGAGGCTAGTGAAATTGATTAACAGTGCAGTCCTCGATATGTACCCGAGTCTGGTTCCCGCGGTGGGGGGTTTAGAAAAAGACCATTCTCGTGGTTTTCAGACAGTGGTACCAGAGTCGCACCATGGGAGAGGTTGGGGCTTCACAGCGTAATATTTCCACAGTTAGCAGTAGATATGTTGAAGGCAAACTCCATTAAGGAGATAGCAACAACAACAACAAAATAAAAAAGTGTTTTGCTGTGGAGTGTGTGAGCTTGTACTTCCCTAACTGGCAAATGGATGTGGTATTCAGAGACAAGACTGTTGCCTCCATCTTGGCACAACACATGGAAATAAGGACTGATGTAAATACATTGACAATTGACCACACTTGCAAAAGTGCTTTTACACATAATTTTTTTTTTTAAGTGTCTTTGTAATTAAAATTTTATTGTAATTATTATTTTTTTTCTTGATTATTGTTTTAATTATTTTTTTATTTATATTTAAACAAATCATACTCAGTATTTTATTCCTCGTTTCCTTTTAAGAAATATTTTGTAAAGAATGCAGAGAGCCTCTTCATCATCATCCAGTGCCTGTTTGCCAACTGGCAAGGACAGTCATGCTCCTCCACATCTTACTATCTCCAGCGACATGTATCAATGTCTTGAGACTGTTTGCTGAAATAAGCAAATTATTTACATTTGATGCGTTAAACTGAAGACAGAAACAAGTCTGCACTGTGGAAAAAGAGCATTAGCAGATGACAGAAAACAGCAGATGAAGACATGATTGTTTTCTGAATTTTACTTTATAAATAATTGTTAATAATTTTTATCTTTATAGTTTTTTTTATTGTACTAAGTAATTTTCTATATTTCCAATACTTTGCAGTGCCATGTTTTTGTTTTTGTTTTTTAAATAGCTCTACATTTGTAAATAAGCATTTTATATTTTATGACATTTAAATTGTTTTCATCAGTTTTCTTCTTCTTTTTCTGTGTTTGCCTCATACAGGCAGTTGGCTCATGGTGCTATGGCTGTGATATCTGTGCCAGGTAAAAATAAAATTATCACCTCAAAGTGGATTCAACATGTAACCTCTACCGCCAGCTGGCAAGTGTCCTAGTCACTGGGTCACTTTATGCCTTTCCAAATTGTTACTGTGTGGTGTAGTCATATTTTAAATAAGTTACATTTTTATAAGTTACACACTTTAGTATATTATAATGCCTTATGACGATATACCACACAAGGCACATAGGTCACAAGGCAGACCAAAAACAAGATAGAGAGATAACATAATCTTTACAACAGCATCATGTGTCTATGATCTTGATACCCGAAGTGGTAAAAGAGTAAATAAAAAATAAAACGTTTTTATTACAACTTAGTAAAGTTTTCTCAGTAATTATAATTTCATAATCCTAGAGGTAGATTGTTTCTGAGGGACTTTAATGTGTTTGTGTCCTTAATTATATTGTTTTGTTTTTTTGATCAGTGATCAGTAATTTTATTATAACCTAGGTTTCTCACACTGTGTTTTTAAATTGTACATAAATTATGGGATATGTAGTTGTAGAAGCATTATTTTTCCAGATGAATTGTTATAGTTTTGCCTACAACTATCCCCTCTGTCTTCCATGAGTGGAAACCATGAATTCATTCACTTGGATGATTACCTATCATAAATATTGACCAAATCATTCACTTTGTTTTCAGTTAAAAAACAAATGGTTATTACTATTGATTTTAATTTTAAATTAGTTTTCAAGTTGTAAATTATACTTCTTTGGTTTTTGGTGTTATTATTTTCACACGGGGAAAATACAACATTCTAGGATCAAAACGGTTAAATTGTGTCACAAATTTCATTGTCTCAGAGATTATCCCACCATGCTGGAAAAAAAAAATGTAACTGTATATACACATATTTCCTGTCATTATATGTTCTGTTGTTAGAATATTTTTACTACAATGTTTTTATTACATTGTTAAAACAGTTATGAAAAAAGTTTCTGTTAATGCAGCCATTAAAATTCATAATAAATCTATTGTTTGTTTGTGTTAATTAGTAAGATAGTTCAAGACCTTTTCTGGACTTTGAAGTTATGCTAGCTTCAATAGACCAAAGAAAACAAATGGTGAAGAGGTTCATATCATGCTGGTTATCTTACTAAAACGTTTCCTGGTTTATATTTTAGCTGGGTCGATCCAAGATATATTTTGTATAAAATTATCATCTCAAAGAGGATTCGAACAGGTACTTTATTTTTTATTCAACCTAAGGGTGTTAAGGATTTGGGTTAGGGTTAAATTAAGGTTATGGCTAGTTGCTGTCTCTGAGGGGATTGGGGCTGACAAAGATCCTAAGCCTAATCCCAACCCATAACACCTTTAGACCATTGGACTTTCTCCGGGTACTTTAGGATTTCTTTTGTTTGGGGTGAATTAAAAATAAAGTACCTTTGAACAGAGTCTAATAGAAAAGCGGGCAAACTTTGCTCTCACTGTGCTTTGCTTTCTGAATATTTTCAACACTTGTCCTATTTTCCATTTCTCCTCTTTTACCTGCTCACCTCCATAATAGTTAATTATATCCTGCATATCGGTGCTAGAACACTACTTCTCCTGCAGTGATTATAATAAACATTTTACGTGGACAAATGAGGGGATTAAAACAGTTGGCTATCTTCTGAATAACTGTCCCTAATTATCAAGGCCGAAAATATACCTAACAGGGCCTCAGTCACATGTCATTTGCGGACTTCCTGGGACTATACTGCCACCGCCGAATTGCGGACTTCCTGGGACTATACAGCCACCGCCAAGAGTATCTCCCACGCCGCTGTGCCTGGATTGGGGCTAAACTAGATGGCTGGGACTCACAAGCAAATAAAATAAAGGAAGCAGCAGGAGATGCAGTAGCTGCTGCTCGTGAGTCCCAGTCATCTAGTTTAGGCCCAATCCTAGCGGCATGGGAGATAACCTCGACGGTGGTGAAATTTGCTGGAAGTGCGCAATTTAAGTCGCTGGAAGTCCACAATTGACATGTGACTGAGACCTTGTTAGGGTATATTTTCTGGCTCGATAATTTGGGACCGTTATTCGGAAGATAGCCAAACAGTTAATTCTGTCTGTTCAAAAGCAGTGGAGATTAAATTCTTCAACAAAACCTAAAAAAAGGTCACTAAATTCTGTTGTTAAATTTAAAAAAAAAAAAAATAAAAAATAAGAATAAGCAACCTAAACTCTTTTCATGGTAAAGCTTTACGTAAAACAAAAAAAAAAAAAAAAAAAAAAAAAAAAAAAAAAAATGTAACAATATTTATTGCTGAAAAGAAATCTCAATTAGGCTGGCAATAGCAATGCAGAAATTCACTACCATGAAAAACTTATTGCACAAACCAGTATATCAATCACACTGCTTCACTTGCTTGGACCATTTAATAAAAAATGAAAATGGAGGCTTTTGATATCAAATACTATTTTGCACTATAAGAATACTGTGGGTCAGAAAGATAACATACACAGGCTTTGTACGAGATATAAACATTGAAGAAATCATTTGATTCGTAATTAATATTAGGCCTTGGAAACGGAAACATTTAGGTAGAGATGTCACAGCTCTCTCTCTCTCTCTCTTTCTCTCTCTCTCTCTCTCTCTCTCTCTCTCATTGTACCCCACCAAGACGTCACACAAGTGATAAACACCCAGTGACACAATGTGCCACCATGCGGATAAGCATCACTTGTGGAGAGGTCCCAGAAAGCCCTTTCAGCGGTTTAGGCTATATTCAGGGGCCCCTGTCAAAAGCCAGGGTGGGGCTCCAAATAACAAAAAATGGCATCCCACATGGGAATGACTAGAAGAATCCTGTGTCACAGCGGGTTAGAAGGAACAGTATTGGAAGCTGTTCTTGGAAACAGGGCAAGGACATGATTTGTTAATACCTTTATATCTTTTTGTGTAGGAGTTTTGTTGTGTTGCTTGTATTTGACCGTCTGTGATATGTTCATAGGTTAACATAATTAAGTGCATTTAACAACAAGATTTACTAACACAGAAGGAACAAAGTGGGGAAATAAAAGAAAATCATGAGAGAAGAAGAAAGGGGAGGTGGTGGGAGATGTATCAGAGAGGGATTCCATTAATTAATTTTTTTCTTTATCGTGGCTTTTCTAGAAGGTTTTGGAGTGATCTTACTGTTATACAGTATTGTATCGGTTTTTTTTTTCCTGTGATGTCAAGAAGGTATTCCTGTGTTTTCATTAATTTTCTTGTTTTTACTCTTTTGAAACGGGAGTCGCCAGTGCCGTGGTGGCTAGATGCGCGCCGCGGATCAGAAGGTTGTAGGTAGCTCCCTGGCGGAGCCAGACTTTTTTCAAAAATAGCCTTGGCTCCCAGGTCGACCCAGCCTTGAGTGGGTACCGGGTGCAGTCCCGGGAAGTAAAGGTGGTTGGCATGATGCTGACCACATCAACCATCTTGTGCCGATTGGTCTATAAAAATATAGGTCTAGCCCTTTATGCCTAAAGGTGTGGAAAAGGGTCCTTTACTTTACTTACTCTTTTGAAACGTTTTCATGTATTCTCTTGCTTGTCTTTTAACACTTGAGACTGAAGCACACTGGTGCTGTCTTTGAGGTCAAGATAGAAGATACTGTAATCAACTTAATGGAAACTATCAGTAGAGGTACCGTGGGGTGGCCGCTGCATCAGAAGACTTGAGCACAATTGGAAATGTCCAATGTGTAGTGACATTGATAATAAAAGTACAACTGCTTTCTTAATCTTTGCAGTTTAAATCTGTATGATATAAACGGAAAATAAATACACTCCATGAACACATTACCACATTCAGAATATACAATCAGACAGTTAATGGTACGACAAGACTGGAACTCTTTGCTGGCTGCTGAAGATGGGGACGCAGTGCTAATGGATTGTCCTGAGTGCTGTGACGTCGACTCTAAATTCAACATATTTTCACACTCACAATGCCCCTAAGTAAACTAAATGGAGCTGTCACAAAAACTGTCCCCTTTTTATAAAATTATAAACAACAGGAACAAAACAAACCAATCTCCTTGTAATAAACCGTGGTTTGACTTGAAATGAACCTTGGTTTGCACCGGCTTTAACATCTAGGGTTGACAACACAAACGCCACTCAGCTTCTTTGTACATGCCGTCAGTTTATTCTGGTCCATTTAATCAACATGCTTCAACAATCATTCTCCCTTTCATCGCTTGCAACATCTTCAAACCCTAGTCATTCGCGCGACATAAAGACTACATCTTCAACTAAATGCAACCGTCTTCTCTGACTTCTGATGATCAACTGACCACGAGTCTAGCTTGTACTTTCCCTCGCTTCCTCGACTAGACCCAATTATCTCTTGCTGTCACTTCTAGCATGGACTTTCTGCTGGCCACAATGTACTCGTGGAGACCATGCAAAGCAGGGTCATTACACTCCTGAATGGCAAAATCTGAATTTGCAAGCAACCAGCAACTTCTCAACAAATTGTCGAAGATGCAAATGTCTTTATAGTATATGGCTTTATATTATTTTAAAGCAAATAAGAGGTCAAACAGAAGTATAATTATAATAGTTTATTTCAATAAAGTTTTTTTTTTTTATCTGTACATTTTCAGGCATGCATTTCATTAATATTTTATATAATATTGAGTTACCCAAAGCCTTACTGTACAGAGTGGCTGGTGAAGTTTTATTTGTGGCAAAAAACATTTTTTCAATTTTAAAATGTCATCATCACAGGATTTTAGAAATATATTGAGTTGACCAGATACACCAATCTGATGTATATTGTAACAGAAGTTGAAGCAAACTATTTTCACGTAAACATTTGGCAGGGAAAAAAAGACAAAACTAAAGGTACTTTATTTTATCCACTAAACAAGTGTGCGTCCATGTACATGTGTGTATATGAGTACACATTTATATCTTTCATGTGAAATACACATCCATTCATGCCAAGCCTTTCTTCTTCTAAGGTTTCTGACAGCCATGGTAATACATTTGTGAAAACAGAACCATAAAAAAAAAATTGTTTTCTTTAAAAAAAAAATTTTGTAAAAAAAAGAAAGAAAGAAAAAGAAGAAAGAAACATTTCTTAAAGAAAGAAAGAAAGAAAGAAAGAAACAAGAAAAAAGAAAGAAAGAAAGAAAGAAAGAAAGAAAGAAAAGAAAGAAGCCTTATGTTTGGGTTATAGTTAAAAATTTTGCTTACAAAAAATACAAATAACGTGAAGTATACTTTTTGTAAAGTATTAAGTGACTGACACATGACAGAAATACTTCTTTCTGTGTGTGGAAAAAATATTTAAAGTTCTTTCTGACTGTAATAGTGTTGCACTGGAGTTCACACTCCCTGTTTTGCATTTGTTAAATTAGATTGTGTTTTGCCCATAAATGTCTCAGAAAGAATTTTGGTTTTGTTGTGCCACCATATCTAAGAAGGTGAGACGTCTGGTTCACTACCCTGTGATCACATATGACAGAGCTTTGATTGTCCAGACATGTTTTTGGATATTTCCATGAGAGACCTCCTTATCTTCTTCTGTGTCTTCACTTCCTCTTTTACCGCTGGGTGTTGAGAGAGAGACAAAGTTCTGCTTCTAGCTCTTCGGCCACCTCAACTATAGACAAATAATGCTGTTATAAAGTTTCTCTATTGTTATCTTTCTATCTTGTTCTCAGTCTACCTTGTGCTCTCCCGTCTTCTCCAATTTTGATGTATGCCTTGCATGGTATGGCATCTTGTTACTTTTTCTTCCCAGAAAATTCTGAAAATTTTATCTGGGACCCATTATATGGTTATGTTCTTTCTGGTTAAGTAGCTGTGGTAGCACAGTGGCTAGACTCTCACCAGCCAGCTCAAAGGTCTAGGGTTTGAGTCTGCACTGAGGTGATTTTGTTTTTTAAATTCTTTCCCACAGGTCAACCCCGCCTAAAAGTACCAGGTAATGTCCTCGGAAGTAAAAGGCAGCCAGCCTGATATTCACCACATCCCCTATTGAGTGCTAGTTAGTCTTTAAAAAAAACAAATTGGATCTAGCCTGATATGATCAAAGCGACAAAGACATGAAACTGATCCTTAAAAAAAATACTGGCTGAAAAATATCCTGTCACTTCTAGGAATTGAACTATGTCCAGTGTACCCAACAGCAAACGCACAAATCACTAAACTGATCATGTTATATTATCCAAGAAAAAAATGTTAGGCACAGGTAGAGCATTATACTAGAAGTGTTTCAGTGTAATTAACAAAACACACAAAGAATCAAAGACACATTTGAAACAACAATAGGTGCTATTGGCGCTATGCACTTTCATCTCTACCTTTCATGGGAAGGATAAGAAACAGGTAATTCAGAAGCAACTAATTCAACAATTCTTCTTCTTCTTTGGTTTCACCAGCTGTAAAATGTGGCAGGAAGTTCTGGTTGTCTGTCCACTTCTGGACCGTGGTCTTGTTCCAGACCTTGACCTTTGCATGCACATCAATTTACAGAACTGGCTTATTTGCATACAGACGGTTGGTTAATCACCTCCCAGACAGATGCACTCTGACTTCAAAGGAATCTCCCCTAATTTCTCACTTTGTCACCTTGAACAACATTCTTATTGGGGGGGGGGGGGGGGGGGGGGGGTCTATTCCACCACCCCCCCTCCCCAATCTCAAGAATGGGGTCCCAGAACACACAAGGGGATAGTTGATGTATAAATGAAACTAACCATATCAGTTTCCAATATTATCGTACTCCAACCAATGAGTAATAATTATTCTAGAAAAAAAAAGATTATACAAATGTAAACTTAGATGTTGCCAGTCTGTACTTCAAAATGTGGTTGTGGATTTTATTATGCTAAAAACAATAATTAATTAGTCTAAATCCATAGACTTTTGACTACAAAAGCCAAAAAACAAGGTAATACACAGATTAGTCATTTAAAAAATAAAATAAAAGAAAGACTTAACATCAATACTTTTTGACAGATAATATTAAATTAAAGTCAAGCAATACATTGGAACAAATATGTTTTTACTGTTTTTAGTAACAAAACAAACTAAACTATATAAAAATTGGAAGATTATATCACATAGCAGAATATAACCTCCACTGAGTTCGTCTACCTCAGTGATCTTCAGTCTTGTCCACAAAAACATGGAAATTGTTTCCTAGCTCGCCTGACAGCTAACCAAACACAGATACGAAAACAAATGTAGATAACAGTTATTTCTTAAATCTGATGTTATAAACTTAAAGCTTTTATATAATGTGATATACTTCTCGTCATCTCCTTGTGAGATGCAATTTTTAGTTGTTTTGAAGCCCTACCCTGGCTTTTGCCGGGGGCCCTAAATATAGCCGGACCTGAAATTTGGCCGAATGGCTGAACAGAGTTTCTGAGACCTCTACATGGGTGATCCTCATCCCCATGGTGGCACTTTATGTCACAGGGTGTTAATCGCTTGTGTGATGTCCTTGTGAGGTACAACTTATATACATACATAATGTGACATCTGCTGCTACTGCTGCTTAGAGGTCAGAAAATCTAAGAAGGATACCATTCGGTCTTGGCATCTGTAGATATGTTGCTTTATCTTCCCAGCCATCGGTGTGTTGCTAGCATTTTGTGTTCTACATAATTTATCATTAGGCACCTGGCCGGAGAGCAACAAACAGGACTGTACCATCTCAAAGAGTCAGCAATAACTGCTGGTGACCGGCCACATAAACTTTAATATCGCTAACCGTTAAATGATTCGGCTGACATTTTTGGTGGCCCATCTAAATCTTTACATGGCCCTCCAGTAGCCATGGCCGATGGGTTGAAGAAAACTGATTTTCATGACTGTATGGATTTTAAAAAAAAAATGGCCTCAAATCATTGTATAGGAAATCTTAGTTTAAAAAAATGCAAAATTTTCTACAAAATAATGATGTTTTCTGTCATGTATGGATCATTCAGTATATTCTGTTACAACTAGACTCTGTAGTTATCTCCCATCCATGGCCAGATTTCCTTCTGTGCCACCAGTATATGCCAAATGGCCTGTCAGCCTGTTTCAGTGGGCAACACAGATTTCTTAGAATGTTCTCAGAAGGAAAGGCACTGATTACCCTATTTCATAAGTCTGTAACCTAGTATGTGTGAAAGCCTAACACTTTCACTTCTGTAAGAAATGGTAAATAAATAAACAAAACAAGGAACTCTTATGAATATGATGGTATGGGTTGACAATGTATAAATGAGAAACTTGCATAAAAAATGAACAGATAATTTGTAACAATGTGTGCTTATGAATTTATAGAATGCATCAAAATGATAAAGTAAATTAACAACAATGTAAAACTGGGAAGAAAGAAACAACAAATAAATGAAAGCATGAAAACACTTCACATTTAAGGCCAGTTTCTATTTGATAATCACATTATGCTGGGCTGTAACAACACAACAACCTTCTGCTTGTGTGGTTGGTCATCAAACATTGACAGGAACAAATACGGTCTTTGGCATTTATACAACATCAAGCACACTTAAAGAATGGAATTATACAAGAACACTGGCTAGATCAGAGTATGCCAAATTGTGTCATGACCAGAGCTTGTTTCAATTTGGCGGTACGCAGTACCAGCACCTTTCTTTAAGAATAATTTTTGTTCGGCACTGCTGTAAAAGACAAATTTCCCCTGGGTCATGCTGGTGTGCTGGGAAATGAGCAGTCAGGTAGACTGACTGGTTCTGCGCAACTTGGGGGGGAATTGGTGTGTAACAAGCTGGAATTTGTGAGGGTCCTTTGGGAGCAAGTGACAATTGCGGAGGTACAAATAGATCATTAAGGTTTGGGAAGAATGGCGCAGTGGTGAAGTTACAAGGGATCTGGCCAATGCTGAGCACTCAAGGGAAAGGCGAGACAGATATACAATTAGACAGTAACTGGTACCATCAGAATTGGAACTCCTCGCTTGCTGCTGAAGACGGGGACAGAGCCCTTATGGGAGTGTCCCGAGTGTTGTGATGTTGATTATTAATTCAACATTCTAGAAGACAAAATACCTGGTCTTCCTACTGACATTACTTCTGTCTTTTGGATGTTGATTCTCATATTATTTTTTTCCCATTCTTTATTCATGGATGTGAGATGTTGTTGCAACTTCATGGCTGTATTTGCGATCAAGGCCTGGTCATCAGCACAGAGTAATTCGTTGATGTTACTATTATTTTTGTTCCTGTGTCTAGCATCCTTGCTTATACTGTCAATGTAGGTGATAAACAGGAGTTGTGCTAACACACATCCCTGTGTCAAAGTTTCACAAATAATAAATTTAAGTATGACAAAATTATAAAAAAAGCAGTTTCCCCATTGTATAATTTCACAAAGAAGACACAAACAATAGATTGCACAATTTATTGCCTCGCATATTTCATTGTATCTCATTATGTGCAATTGTAAAGGATTCATGTATTTGCTTCACTATATTCCAGTGGCTCTCAAACTTCCTAGTGCCGTGAACCTTTAATACAGTTCCCTTATGTTGTGGTGATTCCCAGACAATTATTTTTCTTCATAACTTCAATGAATAGGGTAGGTCGGGGCAAAGACCCGCAGTTTCATGTTTTTTACACATTTCTGGAAAACCGTTCGCATGTATTCTATGAAACTTCATATGAATATAGTTTAGCCACTTACCCGCCATGTTTGTGGCTACTAAGTCTGTGTTCTTATTAATAATCAAAATAAATGCATTTTCCTGACATCTATACGTTGCGGGTCTTTGCCCCAGCAATGGGGCAAAGACCCGCAGCTGCGGGTCTTAGCCCCATTGGTAAAATAATGACATAAGACTGGAAAAAATCATTGTAAAATCATTCTTTATTCAAGAAATTGAAAAATCAGTGAGGTCATTTGAAAAACTGATCATATCTTTAAATCGAGTTGAACTGCTGAAAATTGGCTTAGAGAGTTTCAAAATAATGTCTCCCTTTTCAAAATAGGACTCTTCACTTGTTTCTGTAAACCTTTGAGTTAGAGGAGCTCGCTTGTAGAAGATACCATCGTATCCCTCGTCATCACAATCAGTAACTTTAACCACATACAACCTAAAAGAGTATTTGGCTTTCCCATGCACCTTGACAAGAGCAAAGTCACCAGGTTGCAGTTCTAAAACACAATCCAGCTCCTCTTCTCCTGAAGACAAGATAGTCAAGTCAGAGCTGCTGTTCTGGACGGAGAAATCTAAATCAGAGTCTGATGAAGTGTTATCCGGGGACAACTTTCTTTTCATTGCCGTTGCCTTTGTTTCTAGAAGCAATGCCCTTTTAACTTTTTTCTTTTCTGCGCTGTCTTTTTCCTCTTGCAGTATTTCCATGCGTTGCAAATTTGGACTCGACGTTAACAGGGTCGATTTCAAACCTTTTCCTGAACGTTTCTTGTTTATTTTAATTTTTGGCAGAGGACAAATGTCACTTGGTGACGTTCCAATGTTGCTATGAGAAGGTCCTGAGATGTCATGGGGAGGAGCTATGTCGGCTTCTTCTAGAGTATCATCGGCAAGAATAGAGCTTTGGCCCACAATGACATCCGGAACTTCGACAGGAGCAGTAGCAGCTTCTGTAGACTGAAGGGCAATAATAATTTCCTTATCTTCATCCATATCCTCTCCTTCCTTATACTGGTCAGTGACCTCGGAAGGCAAGAAATCGTCATCAGTGAATTTGTTCTGGTCCAGAGGAAAAATGCCAGTGGTTAGAAATCCTTGAACAGCATTTTCTACCGTTGCAGCTTTCTGGAAAGCCTTTGCGAACAGTTCAGCAACGTGATATTCGCTCAGGACTTGGCCTGGATGCGAAGTTGTCCAGTTATCCGCAGCATTGTCATAATATGCTT
The DNA here is from genome assembly GCA_905116865.2 of Candidula unifasciata. Taxonomy (NCBI): domain Eukaryota; kingdom Metazoa; phylum Mollusca; class Gastropoda; order Stylommatophora; family Geomitridae; genus Candidula; species Candidula unifasciata. Next base: position 463,560 of record CAJHNH020004735.1, read on the forward strand.
TCAATGGTCTGAAAAAATTACGGTCGGGGGGTTGCGTCTTATGACTACTGTGTGGTGGTAAGCTAAGCATATGGATGTGGTTTGATTTGGTGTAGCTTATAGCCTCCAAGCTGGTATGCGAGGTATGATTGTCAAGGATCAACAGAAGTGGCATATCTTGAGAGGGATTCGCCAACTTCTTAAAGTGTTGTAGCCACTTTAGGAATGTAGGAATGTTCATATAGCCTTTGTCAGTGACACTCATGTCACACCCAGTTGGTCCATCCTTTATAAGAAGCAAGTTTAGTCTCTTTCTTGCAAAAATGAAGTAAGGAGGCACATAGTGTCCTGTGGCACTCATGGCACAGACTACAGTCACTGTTTTACCTTGCTCAGCAGCGACAGATTTAGCAACCTCTTTTTTTCCAGTTGGCGCTACGTGCTTGGGTATCTTGCCTGGAACAGTCTGAATCCCTGTTTCATCCATATTATAGATACGGTCGGGTGTAAACTTGTACCGGCGAAGAACACTCGTAAGGTTGTCAAAGTACTGGTCCAGTTGGAGTCGATTAAAGCCCATTGTCCTTGCAATGCTCGTCTTTCGTGGTGTCCGCAATGATAGTCTGTTTCTTTTCATAAAGGAATGTGTGAAATCCTTTCCAGCCAACTTTGTTGCAGTGGAAAATGGATGAGGTATGTTATTTTTCTCTGCATAAGAATACAACAAAAACCGGAGAGACTTGAGAGTTAATCCAAAAAATCGCTGATCCAAGGCTTTACAATGTTCTACTAACTGTTTTTCATGTTCACTGGAAAAAACAGTCTGGAATCGCCCCAGCTTTTCTGCTCCAACACCAGTCTTCAATCTGTTCCGTAGCGTTGACTCATGGAAGCCGATCACTTTGGCCGCTTGTCTAATAGAAACACCTGTCTCTATTAGAGCCTTGGCTTCCTTCAGTACGGATTCATTGAGTGGTTTCTGGCTCGTCTTCCTTTTGTAATTCCTGGAAATAAATAACAGAATCATATTGTAAACAACTGAGGATGATAAGGGGAAAACTCACATTCGTGGGCAATGACGCGCATACATGGGGTAAAGAAACGCATTCATGGGGTAAAGACACGCATTCATGGGGTAAAGACACGCACGCGGGTCTTTGCCCCGCCAGGCTGCGGGCTTTTGCCCCATTTTATCATAATTTAACATTCGTAACTTTTAACCAACATAAACTAACTAACCTCAACATGTCACCTCTATTTCTACTGTTAATATGTGTTACTTTTTGATGAATAAGATAAGTAACAGCTTTATTGCAAACTTTTTGTGTGAACGTGCACTGACTAGAGTCACAGTATTACATTGAAAGTTGAAAAAAGCAACTGACCTCATTTTCTTGGCTGGTGACAGCAGGACTTGATTGAATTTTGGCAACCCACGTGATACCGTCTAGCCAGTGTCGGCCAAGCTAAAGCCGGCCACAAAAAACAATAACCGGAACATGTAAATGGACTGCGTGTTTTTGCCCCACGCGGGTCTTTGCCCCGACCTACCCTATGTGTTTTCCGATGGTCTTAGGCGACTCATGTGAAAGGGTCGTTCGACCTGAAAAAGGGTCACAACAGGCAGGTTGAGAACCGCTGCTATATTTGGTTTGGACTATTTATGCCCCTGATGAGATACAGCCAGAGATGGCAGGGCAATAAATTGTGCAAGCTATTGTTTATGTCTTCTTTATGCAAAATTATATTGACTAATGAGCAAATATGCAAACAATATCTTAAATTCAGAAAAAATATATTATCACATTTATTTTTTGTATATATACTTAAAACAATAACATGTAAATTTCCCAAGTCCACACAAGGCTATCTGGAAGTCTGAAAAAGTTCTCATTGACAGCACCATATATCCAGGGACTGGACTTCTTGTGTAAACAAAATCAGCATATGCTACTCTAGTAAACTTAGATGATCCTGGTTCTGTATTTCCTACAATTCACAATCATGAATCAAGCCTGTGTTCCTGTCCCAATTACTCCACTCAGATAAGCCGTAAAGTTAAAAGTGAAAAGTAAAGTGAAGGATACTTTTTTTCCCTAGTGGGCATATAGGGCTAGACCTATATTTTATAGACTAAATGTCACTCAGTGAGTGATGTGGTCAACATCACGTTGGCCTGAATTCCTTCCTAGGACAGTACCTGGCACCTATTTAAGACTGGGTCAACTGGGAGCCAGAGTCATTTTTGAACTGAACTCATGACCTTCCAGTCTGCAGGCGAACGTCTAGCTGCTATACCATGGTGGCTGGCAGTCATAAAGGTATTTATGTCTATTTCTTTCATACCCTTTTATTGCAACGTTTACTATTTATGTTTTCAAGTTTATTTTTCCTCATCAAACACAAACAATTACTGATCATATTATCACCAAGAAAAAACCGCCATCTTGGTAAAACCCCTGACCCAGCAAGCAGTTTTTATCTCTGATCTGGCAAATTTACAACGTACACACTCTATGAACAGAAATGAGATTTCCACACTAGTTTTGAATTTTAAAAAATACCACATGCATATCAATGCACAAGATAAAATATGTTTCATAAATTTAACTGTCTCAGTAGCGCTTTCTCTGAGCTGAAAATTGAATTTAATGTTCTCTCTTCACGCCATGTTGCATTCATAATCACACACCTCTCACTAGCCAAACAAAATTGTTGTTTCCTTGTTTCTACTGAACGGACAGCATTTAAATGTTACCAGGTCATAGACGAACGTTGCTTGTTTGGATGCTGTGATCCTTTGCTTCATATATAACTTTCTGATTTTATTTTATTTGTGGACGGTGTGAGGGGGGAGGGGGGAGGGGGGATACGTGACTAGAATAAAATCTGACAGATTCTTTAATTGTCAAACATTGTATGCTGAAAAACATCGTGACTGTCTACATCTCATTTCCTTAATCAATTTTTTTTATCTCACTTGTTTTCCTGTCCGAACTTTGTATTCTGTGTATTTTTCTCAGAAACCACATTACTGCTACTGTCAGGTGTCTCCAGCTGTGTCTACTAATTGTCCAGGTTTCAGCTGTACTAACTTATTCTGAATCAAATAACTCATAACTCATACATTCAAACAATTTCTTATGTTAAAGATATATGAATGAATCAAGAAAAATGACATGAAAAAAATTAACGTCGACATAAAACAACTGATATTTTCTGAACTCATTGTACACAAAGTCAATGAATTAACAAAAATAAAACTATTTTTTTTTAACTCTCTCTGTCTACAGCTAACTGACCACCACAATTATGTCAGTTATTCAATACTTCATAATTCCTTTAAGAAACAAAGTATTTTGCTAAAGCAACTGTTCATATAATGTCAAAGTATAACTAGTAAAAAAAAAAAAATACGCAGATAGGGACTAAAACAGTTGGTAATAAACTGCAAATATTCATCAAATGCTGTCAGAACAGAATGTGAAAGAATTCATGGTGTGATAGAATCAATAATGTGGGGCTTTGGCATAGAATAAAATATATTTCTGTAAAACATGATGTGGTGAAAAGATGTTGCCACTGAATAGAACACACATCAAGAAAACTAGTTAATGACTAGAATGTCTTTCCACTGGAACCCACAAGATAAAAAAGTGAGATATATATTATATTTGTATGTTAATAAACTATGCATGCTATATTTGTATGTTCAGAAACAGAGTGTCTGCATGCAGAAAAACAGATTAGGCTTGTTTGTTTATAAATTTTTGATGACTGTATGTTCAGCAATTTGTCATGGTTGTTTGTTCAGCAACATACTGCGTTTGCATGCTAGAAACATGTCTGTATGCTCTGAAACATGTACATGTTTTCAAAACATGTCTGTATACTCAGAAACATGTGTATGTTTCAAAACATGTCTGTATACTCAGAAACATGTCTATGTTTTCAAAACATGTCTGTATACTTAGAAACATGTCTATATTTTCAAAACTTGTCTGTATACTCAAAAACATGTCTATGTTTTCAAAACATGTCTGTATGAACATAAACATGTTTGTATGCTAAGAAACATGTATGTATGCACAGAAACATATATGTATGTTCAGAAACATGTCTGTATGCACAGAATCATATGTGTATGTTCAGAAACATGTATGTATGTTTAGAAACCTGTCTGTATGTTCAGAAACATGTCTGTATGTTCAGAAACCTGTTTGTATGTTCAGAAACATATATGTATGTTCAGAAACCTGACTGTATGTTCAGAAACATATATGTATGTTCAGAAACATGTCTGTATGCACAGAAACCTGTCTGTATGTTCAGAAACATATATGTATGTTCAGAAACCTGTCTTTACATTCAGAAACACATCACATTTATATACTCAGAAGCTTGTGATGTCTGCATGCCATACCAACATTTTCAGAAACCTGTCTCAAAAACAGGTGACAATTACATTCTCAAGGAATATTTTTTAAAAACTCATTATCAACAGCAGGCTCTGTTTGTAGACCTGAACAGACTTCAGACTTTGGTCACGTGTTAGTGCTCACAATTCATATTGGATCCATTTTCTTTCCTAGGCTGGCACGTTCAGGATTGTCAGCGATAGTATAGAAACTCTCTTGGTTCTAGGATCTAGTCTATGACTCCAGCAAAACATGCCACCTGCACACTTGTTCCCCTTTACTCTCCCGCGTGTCTTGCCAATGGGAACTCTCCTCTTCCCCACTGCTGTTTAAACCTGCATTAAAATAAACAAAAGCAATCTTCAGTCATATGTGTCTCAAAATATTCGTTTTTTAAATTTTAACTTTTTCTTTTTCATGTTGATCACTCCTCAAAAACAAAAGATAAAACTCAATGAAATGTTTAGGACATATATAAAGCAACATACCAAAAGCAACATGTCAAAAGCAGACATGGAACAGGGAAATTAGCCTAAGATGGAAAATAAATTATGCATGAGAGTCAGAGAAAAACAAAGAAAAATGTGTATAGAAAACTTAATTGCCATATCTGTAATTGTTTTTCATTACACATTTTGTGGGCTTTGTAATGCCAGGTTGCCACATTCATTCCCAGCTGCAGGCGATTAAGCAGCAGACTACCTTGTGTTGGTTTCGGCAGTGGTACCAAGAGCTGACCGTCCAGAAAGCAATGGCAAACTACAGGATGTAAATGTGCCTAGAAAACCACAACAGCTAAAAAAAAACAAAATGCTTCGGTTGGTTCTGCAACGTCCTGTAAAGGATATTCAACTAACATATATCTATATACACACACCCAGTTTTGAGGGATGGAACTGAAACATGAACATTCAGCAGTTTATTTAGTAATTATGTGAAAACTGCAGACATTTGGTTGTGAAGAGGCAGACCACGATACTATTAGGAGGATAACATCAAGAGATGGATGAACAGCACCCTGAGAGAGTGTCCATTCAGGATACGAGAAGATCATGTTGGAAATCCATTGCAGCCATCTTTCATTTGAGACGTGGTACATTTTCATTTGTTTTTTTCTGACTGTTTTTTTTTAAAAATTTTTTTTTTATGAACTCCCTGGGCAAATAAAAAGTGAAATGAAGATGTTTTGAAAATATTTAACTTTCCAAGAGAACTGGTTACATGCACCAGAAGTATCATCATCATGTGTTATGCCAAAATGGCTGCCCTGATTTACCATCTTACTTGATCACCAGAATCATGGATCAGGTCAGTGTTCTTGTCTCACTCCATCCATATGCCTATTCATCCAGGTACCAAGATATTTATCTCCTTGTCATCTGATTGAGTTCTTCTCATAAATCTTGCTAGTCACTACCCAGTTCTCAACCTGATTCCTTTTCATAATATGTTCTAAAGATTTGTGAAATTATCATGACAATTCTTAGCATTCTGAATAAGCTAGTTTGCCACTGCTTTCCTTCTCGCAGCGACGATACTGGTGGGTGATGGTGGCAGAAGTCACCACAGTATGATCCTCTGCCTACTGCTGGGGAACTTGGAACAATGACCAAGAGCTCTCTGTCAACTGCTCTCTGTCAACTGCTCTCTGTCAACTGCTCTCTGTCAACAGCTCTCTGTCAACAGCTTTCTGTCAACAGCTCTCTGTCAACAGCTTTCTGTCAACAGCTCTCTGTCAACAGCTCTCTGTCAACAGCTCTCTATCAACAGCTCTCTGTCAACTGTTCTCTGTCAACAGCTCTCTGTCAACAGCTCTCTGTCAACTGCTCTCTGTCAACTGCTCTCTGTCCACAGCTCTATGTCCACTGCTCTCTGTCAACAGCTCTCTGTCAACAGCTCTCTGTCAACTGCTCTCTGTCAACAGCTCTCTGTCAACAGCTATCTGTCAACAGCTATCTGTCAACAGCTCTCTGTCAATAGCTTTCTGTCAACTGCTCTCTGTCAACAGCTGTCAACAGCTCTCTGTCAACAGCTCTCTGTCCACAGCTCTCTGTCCACTGCTCTCTGTCAACTGCTCTCTGTCAACTGCTCTCTGTCAACAGCTTTCTGTCAACTGCTCTCTGTCAACTGCCCTCTGTCAACTGCCCTCTGTCCACTGCTCTCTGCCAACAGCTCTCTGTCAACTGCTCTCTGTCAACTGCTCTCCGTCAACTGCTCTCCATCAACAGCTTTCCGTCAACAGCTCTCTGTCAACAGCTCTCTGTCAACAGCTCTCCGTCCACTGCTCTCTGTCAACTGCTCTCTGTCAACAGGTCTCTGTCCACTGCTCTCCGTCAACTGCTCTCCGTCAACAGCCCTCTGTCAACAGCTCTCTGTCAACAGCTCTCTGTCCACTGCTCTCTGTCAACAGCTCTCTGTTAACAGCTCTCTGTCCACTGCTCTCCGTCAACTGCTCTCTGTCAACTGCTCTCTGTCAACTGCTCTCTGTCAACTGCTCTCTGTCAACTGCTCTCTGTCAACTGCTCTCCGTCAACTGCTCTCTGTCAACTGCTCTCTATCAACAGCTCTCTGTCAACTGCTCTCTGTCAACAGCTTTCTGTCAACAGCTCTCAAGCAAAAATAAAAAATCCACTTTTGGACAAATCAAGAGAAAGGGAAAATTAGAGTGCATTGTGACAGCAGAAAATCTGGAGGGAAAAGACAAGCACATGAATACTAAGACAGAGAATGTTAAACAGTTTGGCTTCATCGCATGAAGGAGCATCTATCGGGTTTTCACTCGAGAGAAACCCATTATTTCATTCATAACTTTGACACTAATGAAGGTATGGCAGCGAAATATTCATGTAAAGTCAGGTGACATCATAACAGATGATGGAAATGGCTACTGTTGGCGTCCAGGTAGCATTGGATGCAACATTCTATTTTGTGGTAAGCCCGTCTTAGCAGGTCAGGGTAAACAAGCTTGACTCAAGGTCAGACAAAGATTTGCTGCCTGGACGCGAATGGTGGCCATTTCCAGAACTTGTTATGATGTCCCCTGACTTCACATGACGAGTGGTAAGTCATCTCCAAATTTTGTTGCCATGTCTTAGTGTCAGAGTTATGACAAAACATTGAGTTTTGCCCAGAGTGTAACACCCGATATATCAGAAATGGCTGGCAGTACATTTAAAAGAATGTTCAATGTGGGGTGTCATTTACTTGGATAATTATTATTTAGTTTATTGACCATGATGTGTGCGTAGAAATAAAATGTTTTCCCACTTGGGGAGAAAACCTTGTGATACCATACCATGAAAGGTATATACTAAAAGTGGATAGGAAAGTAGAGCTCAAAGCAGATCAAGAACAAAATGGAAAAATATCAGACAACAGTACAATGTATTGAGCCAGGTGGTCAGAAGAGCAAAAAGCAGAAGCTTATATCTCCCTCAACACCCAAAGTGGTTAAAGAGGAAGTGAAAACAATGAAGGAGAAAATGCGTGGGTCAGAGTTTCTCCTAGACCTGCAAAATGTAAGAGTATTCAGTTAGTAAGACCAACTGTACAAATGTTCAATACACGAACATGCAGCTCACCTAATGAAAACCAGCCAATCATTTCTTTCTTTTTCATACTCTTTTTGTTATAAACAGACACCATCAAGGTGACCTCCGGAAGCTGAAACAGCGCCACCTGAAGCATGAACGTTTCCTTAAACAGTGGGTTCGGCTGACCTCTACGGATGGACGTCTTGCAGCGCTGCACTTCCTGGCCAGATGAATTCATCAGACTAAGCTTCACATATGTGTCTGCAAGTAGTGATACACCATGATCATCAAAATAGAAAAATCCCTTCTGAAACATAAGAGCAATCATAGAATATGCCTTACTGTTTTATTTTGCCAAGTAGTAAAAAAATTAATTGTTGAATTAGGAATCGATATCACAGCACTCTGGACACTCCCATAAGTGCTCTGTCCTCATCTTCAGCAGCAAGCAAAGAGTTCCAATTCCAGTGGCACCAGTAGCTGTCTGATTGTATATCCGTCTCATCATTACCCTGAGTGTTGAGCGTCGGCCACATCCCCTGGTAATTCCTCGCAGCGCCATTTTTCTTAGACCGTAATGATCTCTCTGCGCATCTGCACTGTACACTCGCTTCCAAAGGGCCCTCACAATATCTAGCTTGTCATACATCAATTCACCACCAATTGGTGCAGAGCCAGCCAGTCTATCTGCCTGCTCATTTCCCTACACACAGGCATCACCTAGAGAAAATTTCCAAAGGATGCTAACTACCCGAGACCTATGAAGTGATGCTTGCCATTCTGCAGGAAGCATGCCTGTTAGTAGTAAAGGATTATATAAATTCGAAATGTAAGTATAGATCATTTATATGACCTGAATAAATGAAGTTCAACCCTAACAGGACCACACTGTGACACAAAGGGCCACCATTCGGATGAGAATCACCCGGGTGCAAGTCCCAGAAACCCCATTCAACTGATAGGTTATATTAGGACCCCCAATAACAGTGGGAGTGGGGGCTTTAAAAAAAATGAAAAATTGCATCTCAATATGGGACGACTCTATATGGTACAAACAGAGATGCAATAAATGTATACTAATGTTAGTTTAATTTTAACGAATGCCAGTAAGTTGGCTCCCAGGTCGACCCAGCCTTGAGTGGGTACCGGGTGCAGTCCTGGGAAGTAGAGGCGGCAGGCGTGATGCTGACCACATCACCCATCTTATGCCCATTGGTCTATAAAATATAGGTCTAGCCCTATATGCCCTATACGCCTAAAGGCGTGGAAAAGGGTCCTTTACTTCTGTTTTTTTTTTTTAGCTTAGTAACAGTTGGAGAATCATTAAATAAATGCAATGAAAGTTAAATTAATTGGAAAACAAACTCCTGAGGGTAATGTTGAATATAAAATGGGATGAATTTAAGGAAGGTAAAGAAAGAAATGTCTGGGCAACAACTGGTAACAACAGTTATAAGACAAAGCAGATGGTGCTAGATTGGAGACATCCTTAATGAGCAGAGAATCACCAAACAGGCATTTCAATGGGACAATGAAGGGATTAAGGAATCGAAAATGTATAAAAAAGAAATAAAAAACTCAAATGTATGCTGAAGAGAGAAGCTAAAGGCGCTGGACTGGATTCACTGATATCAAAGGGATCGCACAGGAGAGAACGGAATCGAGGAATAGACTACAAGCCCTATGTGACACAATACGCAACAACAGAACAATGATGATGATAAATATATACTGGAAATACAGCATTAGACCCATCTATATAGTTTACTGGGAGGCGTTAGTGCAGTCGATAGGAGACTCGCTTTCAAATCCAGCTGCGACACGCTGCAGCCCATGGCCGGTGTTCAAAACCGGATGGTTCCCGGGGTTCACCCAGCCTCTAGGAAATGGGTACCAGAGTTAACACTCTGGGGTAAATGGAGGAACGTCGCTGTAGCTATGGAGTTTCGTTCGAACGGCGACACAGGCAGACAGTTTCTATCAGCTGTCCGTACTGGTGGCAGAGCACTTATGGTTTATAACCATGTGCAGTGACACTGGTTCACATCTCCCGACTTTACTTTTACTTTTATATAGTTTACTTATAATAAGTTATTAGGTCTAAAAACATAATGAAGATATAATATCAGGCCCATTAAGTATATTAAGGACATGACATTAGGCATAACGTATACATAGTATATGGTATTACCATCGTGTGTGTTCCCGGGCCCAATTTTGGAAAGAAGAAAATAACAGACCCACTATCCCTTCATGAGCATGTCATACATGGCGACTAATTAGGGTTTGCTAAATTTGAATGTGTTGGGCTAAAAGTTGCAGATATCTCAGCCTAGCTGTAAACTCTTTTAACTCTGTTAGTCCTATGGGGTTTAGCATCAGTGGCCTAAGGGGTGGTAAAGAGAAATGTTAAATCAGTGCATCTTGTGCTCACTGGGCTTCTAAGTATGAATCTATGAATGTATGATGCTTTTCTTTGGACTGAATGAGTGGAAGGTGAATGCAGAAAAATAAAAAGACGAATATGGTTCTGAGAATCTGGTATTAGCTCCATGCATACAGTATACTGAGAATCTGGTATTAGCTACTTGCATATAGTATAGTGAGAATCTGGTATTAGCTCCATGCATACAGTATACTGAGAATCTGGTATTAGCTCCATGCATACAGTAAATTGAGAATCTGGTATTAGCTCCATGCGTACAGTATACTAAGAATCTGGTATTAGCTCCATGCATACAGTATACTGAGAATCTGGTATTAGCTCCATGCATACAGTATAGTGAGAATCTGGTATTAGCTCCATGCATACAGTATAGTGAGAATCTGGTATTAGCTCCATGCATACAGTATACTGAGAATCTGGTATTATCTCCATGCATACAGTAAATTGAGAATCTGGTATTAGCTCCATGCATACAGTATACTAAGAATCTGGTATTAGCTCCATGCATACAGTATACTGAGAATCTGGTATTAGCTCCATGCATACAGTATAGTGAGAATCTGGTATTAGCTCCATGCATACAGTATACTGAGAATCTGGTATTAGCTCCATGCATACAGTATACGGAGAATCTGGTATTAGCTCCATGCATACAGTATACTGAGAATCTGGTATTAGCTCCATGCATACAGTATACTGAGAATCTGGTATTAGCTCCATGCATACAGTATAGTGAGAATCTGGTACTAGCGCCATGCATACAGTATAGTGAGAATCTGGTACAGGCTCCATGCATACAGTATACTGAGAATCTGGTATTAGCTCCATGCATACAGTATACTGAGAATCTGGTATTAGCTCCATGCATACAGTATACTGAGAATATGGTATTAGCTCCATGCATACAGTATACGGAGAATCTGGTATTAGCTCCATGCATACAGTATATTGAGAATCTGGTATTAGCTCCATGCATACAGTATACTGAAAATCTGGTATTAGCTCCATGCATACAGTATACGGAGAATCTGGTATTAGCTCCATGCATACAGTATACTGAGAGATTCGAAAAAGTGATGAAAATAGTGGTGACTGCAGTCAATCGAATACTGAGAAATAAATCCACAGAACTGGATTATGAAGCTTGACAAAATTGGCTAGGGGTACAACGTACATAAACAAAACAAAAACAGGTTTGGTCGGAGCCTTTCTCGACATAAACTACCACTACTATTATTCATGGATTAATTATACAGACAGTAAGTCAGTCAGTCAGTCAGTCAGTCAGTCAGAAGTATGCCCTTTGCAGAACCTTGCTCCCATAACAACCCTCTGGAAAACTTCTCGATCACAAGCAAGATGTCCCGTGTCCGATACACCCATCTGGAGACCATCCTGCACTCATTTTCTCTTTGGCCTTCCTCTTCCTCTCTTCCAAGGCATTTACCCCTCCATTATTGTTCTCTCTAAACTTTCATGACGTTTCAAGTGACCAAAATATTTCAATTTTCTATGTTCTATCGTCTTTAATAGCCAACCTTCTTTAGTATTTAGTTCTTGAAGTATGGATGCATTTGTTCTTTTCTTTACCCAAGATATTCTTAGAAGCTATCTGTAACATTTGCATATATGCGCTGTTCAGCTTGTTTAGTAAGTGTCCGTCTCACAGGCGAACGATACATAGAATTTTTGTAGTTCTGTCCGTCCTACTACATAATTCATTCAGTTGTAATAGTCTTTGAAGAGCAATTGATAGTCGTCATTTAATTTCTTTCATTGTGTCACCATTGTTATTAATCAATGACCCAAGATATTTGAAATGTTCCACAACCTCCAATCTTTCCTCATTCACATATATTTCCTTCTCCATAGTAGTTTTATCTGTATACTATGTTAAGATATAAGTTGTGGTTTTCACAATTTTTTTGGCTTGAGGCTCTTAAGTTTTCTATACCAGTCTGTGATGTGGATAGAGAGTTGTGCTGTAAGCAAATAAAGTAAAGATTGTACGATGTTATATATGACAGAGGTTTACATGTATACTAATGATGATGGAAATGGCATAGAGTTCTGTCAACATCAAAGCCATACTTGCAAGAATGCATGAGTCTAGTCATTGCTATTTATTAAACAAGGACCTCCCCATGGAGTTTCAGTCTCATTGTGAGGGAAACAAGGAAGAGACCCACTACCCCTCTAACAAGCATGTGTCAACACTGACTAATGAGGGTTGCTTCCTTCCAAATCAGAGTTGATCTGCCTGAGATGTGAGGAACCAAAAGTCAGCATATAAATAAGCATATCTGTAGAATAAATGCAGACCTCAAATTATGGAACAAGATTAAAGTCTAGATATAGACGAGCAATCAGAGCTTTCTGCTGAACACGAAGAAGAAGAAGAAGCAGTAGAACCTTTGTGTCGGTAGAAGAGCTCACTAACAAATACTTAGATTACACATTTAAATGTGTAAATAATGGTAGATTAGAACTGCTAAGATCTGTAATTCAATCATTCAGGTGCCATCTTCACAATGAAGGGGAGCTACAACTAATCTCCAGTCCACTGTCTCACATCCCAGACTGCTGTTTGTCCATTCTTTGATGTACTTTCACTTGTACCACTGACTCTGCTGTAGTTTCACAATGCTAATAATGCCCTAGTTTGCAATAAAAATAGTTATTTTTAACTCAGTTAACAAAAATTACTTGTTTTGGTAGGGGAAAAGGAAGAAAAGGGGGGGGAGGGAGGTTGGGGGGGGGGGGGGGGGTGTTAAGGTTGGGGAGAATTATGAAAAATAATGAAATGTACCTGGTGCACGATTCATTGCCATATTTCTGAAGTTACTTCCTTTGATGACTTCTACTGACAAACGGCCTGTGGTTCCATTGTATGCCAGACCCAGGAGTAGTTCGGGCATGCCTCCATGTTGTAGAGACTGTGTGGAGGAGCCACTGTCACTCCGAGATAGGCTCGACACATCAAAGCCGGAGTCACCATGCTAAAACAAATAAATAACACAATTCACACATTCCCTCTGATTTTTATTGTTCCTTATTTTTCTCAAAGGGATTACAGTCTGAAAGAGTGATGCCCAGTTGCTCGACGAGCCACTTTCCTAATGTGAATCCAACAGGCCTATAAATCTTTTTCATGCAAAAAGTCGTCCCCATGAAGGCCGCATTTTTTGTGTGTTTGAAGCCCCGCCCTGGCTTCTGTCGGGGCCCTGAATATTGATGGGGCATAGATATGGCCTAACGGCTGAAAGGGGTTTCTGGGACCTCACCACAGGTGATCCTCATCCACATGGCGGCACTTTGTCTCACCAGATGTTAATCGCTTGTGGATGTCGTGGTATATACTGTATACTGTTAACAGAGGCTATCTGGCGTATTTCAACCTCAGTAACAACAAACATATGGCAACAGGAAGATTTGGACTGCATGAAAGCTTTCATCAAGGCTTCTAGCCTTATGATGTAAGGTTTTCTTACAAGGATCGAAGAAGAAAAACAAACAATGCTAACAAGCATGACTGCAGACCTGCTAAGAACAAGATGTTTACATACATTGCCTCTGAAGCTAACTAATGATAAGCCATGTTTGTAATACTGTATTTGTTTTGATTGCAATAAACATGTCATTACCAATGAATTTAAACAAGAAAATGCAGCGAACTAAAACAGGGTATATGGGCACCTGATGGTTATGCAGTAACCTGTTGTCATGCGTTAGTGGTGTCATTGTAGTAAGGAGCAACATCATACAACAGAACATTCTCAGGGGGTCAGTTTCAATAGTACAATTACAATTAATGGAAGACATCAAAGCAACAAGACTAAGGCTGGACTTATAGACTGACTTGTGACTAGTCACAAAGCTACTTTTCCCGTGTGGGTTCCCGAGCTCTTTTTTTGGAGTACAAAGAATAGACCCACTGCTTCCCCAACAAGCATGTCATAGGAGGCGACCAATGAGGCATGTTTTTTAAAAATCAGAGTGCATCTGCCTGAGAGACAAAAAACCAACAGTCTGCATACAAATAAGCCAGATCTGTAAAATGAATGTACAGACAAACTCAAGTTATGTATCAAGACCAATGTCCAGGAGTGGATGAACATCCAGAACTATCCATTGGAGTTTACAGCCAGTGAAAGTTAAGAAGAAGAAGATAAAGAGATTAAACTACTAAGCTAGCTGCTAGATCCAAATCAGTATCCACCCCCCCCCCTTTTTTTTTTCCTTGCTGTTTGTGCTTAAACTGCCATCTCTACTTAAACTGCAATCTGTGCTTACACTGCAATCTGTGCTTACACTGCCTTCTGTGCTTACACTGCCTTATGTGCTTACACTGCTATCTGTGCTTACACTGCCATCTCTGCCTAAACTGCAGTCTGTGCTTACACTGCCATCTGTGCTTACACTGCCTTATGTGCTTACACTGCCATCTGTGCTTACACTGCCATCTGTGCTTACACTGCCTTCTGTGCTTACACTGCAATCTGTGCTTACACTGCCTTATGTGCTTACACTGCCATCTGTGCTTACACTGCCATCTGTGCTTACACTGCCATCTGTGCTTACACTGCCATCTGTGCTTACACTGCCTTATGTGCTTACACTGCCATCTGTGCTTACACTGCTATCTGTGCTTACACTGCCATCTGTGCTTACACTGCCTTCTGTGCTTACACTGCTATCTCTGCTTACACTGCCATCTGTGCTTACACTGCCTTCTGTGCTTACACTGCAATCTGTGCTTACACTGCTATCTGTGCTTACACTGCCATCTCTGCCTAAACTGCAGTCTGTACTTACACTGCAATCTGTGCTTACACTGCCTTATGTGCTTACACTGCCTTCTGTGCTTACACTGCAATCTGTGCTTACACTGCCTTATGTGCTTACACTGCCTTATGTGCTTACACTGCCATCTGTGCTTACACTGCCATCTGTGCTTACACTGCCTTATGTGCTTACACTGCCTTATGTGCTTACACTGCCATCTGTGCTTACACTGCCTTATGTGCTTACACTGCCTTATGTACTTACACTGCAATCTGTGCTTACACTGCCTTATGTGCTTACACTGCCTTATGTGCTTACACTGCCTTCTGTGCTTACACTGCAATCTGTGCTTACACTGCCTTATGTGCTTACACTGCCTTATGTGCTTACACTGCCATCTGTGCTTACACTGCCATCTGTGCTTACACTGCCTTATGTGCTTACACTGCCTTATGTGCTTACACTGCCATCTGTGCTTACACTGCCTTATGTGCTTACACTGCCTTATGTGCTTACACTGCCATCTGTGCTTACACTGCCTTATGTGCTTACACTGCCTTATGTGCTTACACTGCCATCTGTGCTTACACTGCCTTCTGTGCTTACACTGCCTTATGTGCTTACACTGCCTTATGTGCTTACACTGCCTTATGTGCTTACACTGCCTTATGTGCTTACACTGCCTTATGTGCTTACACTGCCATCTGTGCTTACACTGCCTTATGTGCTTACACTGCCTTATGTGCTTACACTGCCTTATGTGCTTACACTGCCTTATGTGCTTACACTACCATCTGTGCTTACACTGCCATCTGTGCTTACACTGCCATCTGTGCTTACACTGCCTTATGTGCTTACACTGCAATCTGTGCTTACACTGCCATCTGTGCTTACACTGCCATCTGTGCTTACACTGCCTTATGTGCTTACACTGCCATCTGTGCTTACACTGCCATCTGTGCTTACACTGCCATCTGTGCTTACACTGCCTTATGTGCTTACACTGCAATCTGTGCTTACACTGCTATCTGTGCTTACACTGCCATCTCTGCCTAAACTGCAGTCTGTACTTACACTGCAATCTGTGCTTACACTACCATCTGTGCTTACACTGCTATCTGTGCTTACACTGCCATCTGTGCTAACACTGCCTTCTGTGATTACACTGCCATCTGTGCTTACACTGCCATCTGTGCTTACACTGCCTTCTGTGCTTACACTGCCATTGCCAGCTTAACGATCGGCTGTCAATACCACAGTACAATTCAACAATGCAAGACAGTCTGCTACCAAATCACCCGCAGATGAGATAGAAACCTGCGCCTCAGAATTAAGAAGCGGGGGGGGGGAGGGGGGGGGCTCCCTAAAATTGTCTAGGAGGTGGAGAAAGGACCTCAATTGGCCTAATCCTTATACACGTTTACAATACTAACAATAATAATTATGAAGTATATAGAGAAATACACACACAATTTGTATATATTGGAAAGGGGGGGGGGGGGTGAAAATACCTGAACTCCCAGGTTCTGGTGCGCCCACCCAGACCAACCGGCGCCCAGTGGGAAATAAGATGAATGTCACACAGGCAGCCTTTACCTCCCAAGAAACCTCCTAGCACCCGTCTGGGCCAACCTGATAGTTATGTCAATGAAAAATGAATTCCAGGATCTGAAAGCTGTGCCCACAACATCTGCAACACATTAAAGGAAAAAGAAACTTACACTCAAGTTGCTTCTTGGTTCTAGAACAATCCAGTGTGTAGTTTCCTGCTCCAAGTTCAAGGACGCGAATCCAAGGATAGATTCCCCGATCATTCTTTCTCTTCTCATCCGTTCCAGTCCATACAAGCGGAATCTCAACCCCATATTAGGAAGTTCATCTGTGTATTGGATAGACGGTACTTTATAGAGTCACGTTTGAAACAGATCTCACACACACACACACGCGGGCGCGCGCGTACGCACGCACTCGTCCGCGCGCACACACACACATAAATACAAAGGGAGACTACAGTGACTCTACAGCTGCTGCTACTGCTCCCACCATCACCATCACCCCCCTACTAGCACTAGCACAAGACAACAGTTGCCACTTCTGTAACCACTACTAAAACTTGTGCTGTTAATGATGATGCTGTCGCTATACTACTACTACTACTACTACACTAATACTATTATTCTCAATATTTCTTTTACTATAGTTCCTGCATTAGTTACTTTCTACTACTGCTATAGTTCTTCTGTCTAATTTTACTACTACCGCCATGTGTGGCTCAGGAGTCGAGAACGTGCTTTGTAATGCTGGGGTGCCCAGTTCGATCCCAGCTGCGGGCCTTGCGCTGGTTTCGACAGTGTTATCGAGAAGCTGACCGTCCAGACAGCAATGGCAAACTACTGGAGAAAAACCACAACAGCCAAAAAATGCTGGGGTTGGTTCTGCGACGTCCTATAATGGATACGCAAGTCCTATTAGGGATACGCAACTAACTAACTTAACTACTACTGCAGCGACAACTACAATTGCTGCAGTTATTTCTGCTACTACTGCTGCTCCAAAAACAGATAAAAGTGTTATCAATCGTTGCAGGTGTATAAATAAAAAAAAAAAAAAACACTGATAATGTTAATGTTAATTAATTACTGTAATAAAGTTAATTGGTTTCACTCCCAGTAAGCTGCTTTTTGTCACTGATGGCCAATGTAGAAAATAAGATCAGATAGAAAATCTTCTTATAATAAGGCGAAGAACAGGAGGTCTTTAATGTACCAGTTGTTAAAAATTCCACGGCTGCTGGAAATTCAAAAAAATAGACCACAAAATGTGTATTCTACAAAACTGTTAGGATTTAGAATTACTGGTCAGCTCACGGGAATCTAGGAGACGTACATCGTATACAAATACGTGTTGGTCTAACAGAGTGACTTGAAATAACTCGCTCCCCTGGAATGAGAGATCATCAAGAACGACCTATTACTTTAACTAGAACCCAGTACTTCAGATTTCCTTAACTCTGAGTAGATCCCACAGTAAATGCGCAATTGGAGAAATATATGTTGAGAAAATCATGCGTGCTTCCACGTAATAACTTTCTTTACTTTACCACTTTTTTTTAGGAAGGTGAAGGGCAAAGAGATCCTGAGGCTGAGCATCTAGGGACACATGCCAACTGCAGATGCCCCAAACTGTGCAGGTTAAGATTTTATCTTTGGCCTTGACAAAAACACTGTCATCACCTGATGATGATTCGAACCAAGGTCTCCCGAATGAGAAACAAGAATTCTAGCCACTTTGTCAGAGGTCAGTGTATCAAAACTAACATAAACATTCATCATTCTCACAACACAGAAACATCTCATACAAATCAAATTCATTCCAAAGCTATGCTACCACTCCCTGCCAGACATGGTCTCTCACAACACAGAAAAATCTCATACAAATCAAATTCATTCCAAAGCTATGCTACCACTCCCTGCCAGACATGGTCTCTCACAACACAGAAACATCTCATACAAATCAAATTCATTCCAAAGCTATGCTACCACTCCCTGCCAGACATGGTCTCTCACAACACAGAAACATCTCATACAAATCAAATTCATTCCAAAGCTATGCTACCACTCCCTGCCAGACATGGTCTCTCACAACACAGAAACATCTCATACAAATCAAATTCATTCCAAAGCTATGCTACCACTGACTGCCAGACATGGTCTCTCACAACAAACCAGAAAAGAAAATTAGTAATCATGGACATTAGATGTCTGAGAAGGGCTGCAGGAGTGACCCAAAGAGATCGAATCAAGATGAGGTTATAAGAGAAAAATACGACACAGAACCAGTTTTAAATTACGTCCAAAGACGGCAAATCGAATGAGTTTTCCCGCTTGGAGAGAATCCTTGTGACACCATGCCACCAAAGGCATGCACCAAAAGAGGCAATGGAAGAAGATCACGAGGTAGACTAAGAAAATATGGAAAGATAACATCAGAAAACTCTACAAAAGTACGATGTGTCTATGGTCAAGGGGTCCGGAAGATCAAGAGGCAGAACCTCATATCTCCCTCGACACCCCCAGCGGTAACAGAGGAGGTAAAGTAGAAGAAGATTCGTTTCACAGTAACCGCTTACCAGGCAAAATTTTATTGAAGCAGAACTTCTCATCAAACACAGGGTTCTCTCCGTCTTTGACCTTCGTCTTGTGTCGCTGTTTCTTGCCAGGTAGCAACATTATTCGTACCTGTAAAGAAAACCAAAATCTGTGTTAGGAATAAAAATCTTCAAAATGTCTGCAAGGTTTCTTCTCTTGTCCTACTGCTTTTGCTGTAAAGCCTCACATAAAGGAGTTTCCTGTCTTTTGCTAGTTGTGTAGCTTGTCTTGATGTCATATTGCTCCTACCACACATCTCTTTCTTGGTCGGCCTCTTGCCCTGTAACCTGTCGTTCTCCTGCAGTACGCTCTAGCTATTGGTTGATTTTATTCCATTCTGGCCATAAAACCAAACCACTTGATTGATGTTCTATGAAATCAGTCACCGGTACGTGTCTGCTATATTTCTTAGTTCTTTACTAGTGACTTTGCCCCTTATTGTTCTTCTCGCCGCTTTTCTTACACATCTTACTTCTCATATTGTAGAGTTGCATTTTTTCTTTCTTTCTAGAACTGTCCATGTCTGGTATTCGTAGCAAGAAGTCGGTACGAATAGAGCATTTAAAATGTATCCGTAATTTTTTTCTTTCTAGGACTGTCCATGTCTGGTATTCGTAGCAAGAAGTCGGTACGAATGGAGCATTTAAAATGTATCCGCTATTTTTTTTTCTTGATATATACAGGTTGTTTGGATTTCTCAAATGTAGTGCTGTCATTAGAACTATCATCCCCTTGTGGGATGCAATTTTTAGTTATTTTGAAGTCAGTACGAATAGAGCATTTAAAATGTATCCGCTATTTTTTTACATATACACGTTGATATTTTGATTTCTCAAATGTGGTGCTGTCATTAGAACTATCATCCCCTTGTGGGATCCAATTTTTAGTTATTTTGAAGCCCCACCCTAGCTTTTGCCGGGGGCCCTAAACATAGACGGGTCTTAAATATGGCCTAATGGCTATACAGGGTTTCCAGGATCTCTCTACGGTATTCAGTTTTCTATTTCTCTGTCCAATCCTCCATTCTCTGTAACTGGACCCAGCCCATCTGATTTCTTCTACCAAAAATGTCTTCAATAAAAACGTCTAAATCATGGCATGAATAATGACAATAATAATAATAATAATAATAATAATAACATCATGCCTTTTCGAATTTTTAAAAATCTCACACAGCGTGTGTCAGTAACTATGACAACACGATAACTATTGTATATCCGGAGAGTTCTTTTTTTTTTTGGGCGGTCATCCTTAAAACTGACTGGCACGTTCTGTTATGGTTTACAGCTAGACTGCAATATCAGCGCATTTCGACTTAAAAGATCATATGTCAGCAATTCCTTAATTGGATTCCCTCTGTGACATGCTTATTAAAGGTGCCGCTTGTCTATTTTTCCCCCCTTCATGTAACATTTAAGTTAAAAAATCACTATTCTTTCTCTTAATATCGACCGCACGAGGGCTTATCACTCATGAATGATGAATCAATGTACGCAATTACACACGAAAAAAAAGGTTCGTTTGTCACGTGATGAAAACTCTCTTACCTGTGTGTTGTTTGCCCCGCCCCTGTCTTTGGCGGGAATTTCTTTAGCCTGATGAACGGTCACCAGGAGACGACTGTGGGCGTTGTCGTATTGAAAGGATACCTCAAGGCTGCCACATTTGGAGATGACTGATGGCTCGTGTTGAAGGTCACTCACGTCAAACAAGTGTTCCTGGGGGATGGGCCAGGGAGAGAGAGGGGGAATAGACTATTTTATTACTCTTGGCGTTCCAAACAACATATAGTATGTTACATTGTTCCTGTTTGGTCTGAGTAGGTTAAATAAATCTGGTCATTTTCTTAGACCTCACAACACAGCATGTTTCATCTCACATGTAAATACGTTTCCTAGGTAGCCGCAGAAGTGTCGTGGTTAGACATTCACCTACCGGTCGGACGGCATAGGGTTTAACATTTCATCGAGACAGCATCCTTTCCAAAGCTAACCTTAGGGACTATTGTCATCCCCACAACCCAACCCCGGTTACGCCCTATAGGCCAACCCCTCCCTCCCTCCTTAGACACTCAGTGTACGCTGTTGGCTTCTAATCCGCCCCTTTTTTCGCCCCCCCCCCCCCACCCGCGCATTGGAGATGTATAGGCTGACCGTCATTTCATTAAACAAAGTTTTTTCGCCAGAGACACAGTTGAGTATCATTTATTTTATACATTAGAGTCCTATGTAGTCACTTCATAGTTAGAGCATATTTGTGTACATGTACTGTGTTCTCCTTTATGTGCTGATGAAGGCTAACCGCCGCAACGTCCTTTGTTTGTTTAATGTGATCGATTTTGTAAAGCTAACATGAACTATTTGTTGTTTCTTACCAACTTTTTCTCTTCCCTTTAGTTTTCTACTCTTTTTTAAAAGCTCCAGGTCAGCACGATCTGAAATGGGTATCAGGTAAAGTCGTGAAAAGCACAGGCGTAAGTGTGATGCTGACCACATCGCCCTCCAGGTAGCGAATGGTATATAAAACATGTAGGTCTAGAACTATATAGCCGATGTAAAGATGGGCTATGCATAGGGCTGGGCGCTCGCTTGATAACTGACATTGTCGTCATTAACCCGGGCTTAGGTTCCACGGTGAATTATACAACTTTCAGTAATGTTATCAGTATGTATTTTAACTAGGCTTCTGAAGGCAGGCGTAATGCTGACCACATTACCCACCGAGTGCTGATGGTCTGTAAAAATATGGGCACTCTTCCCATATGCCCGATATGCCTAAAGGCGTGGAAAGGGATCTTTACTTTTACTTTTTACTGAAGGCACCATATTATAGCTCGTTCAGAAATTCATAAACACGTTTACAGTTTATTTTCGCGAAAACTGCCAACTAGATCGCAATAGTTTTGTGCATGCAGCCTTTGAATATCCATGACGTAAAAAATAGTACTAGTCTTTAGTCCATAGATGCTCAAGATTTTATTAATAAACCGATTCCTTTGATCTGTTTAATGACTTGACCATTCTTTGACATCTTTAGCCCCAGTTTTGGTATGGCATTGTAAGGCGTCAGTTCCAATATATGCCCCTGGTCGACTCGGACCATAATAATAATTTCCTACTTGTGCGGCTATTGTTCCCACCGGGTTGTAGGTGTTTTAAACTTTTCCTTCATTTGCCTAAGCAAATACGACGAAACTGTTAGTGTCTCTGGTTCAACAGTCTTCTTTTGACTTTAAACAGGCGGCGACTGAATCTTTGTGTCAGTACTTTCGTCTTTAAGCACGGTCGGCGACGGCGGCTGCTGCTGTTGTTGCTTTGTGTTAGTTGATATAGTCGGGCTTTGTCACGCGGTGACAACTCTTCGTTTTCCACGAAATGTTGCATTTGTGCATTTAAATCGCCTAGGTCACTGGTCGGCAAACTTTTTAGCCGAAAAAGCCAAAAATCAGCAGTAAAACAATTAATTTTTTTAGAGCCACATTTCTTTTCAAGAACTTGTCAAGAACCATGTTTTTCGGAGTCAAACCCGATTTGTGTCCGACTGGCCGAGCCACACTCAGGTCGCCAAAGAGCCGCATACGGCTCGCGAGCTGCGATTTGCCGACCTCTGGCCTAGGTTATCGTTTATTTATCGGGTGGTACATATTGTTGTTTTAAACATAGACCCCATCAAGCGTGGGTCGATTAATATCATTTTCTTGGCTATGGGTAAAAACCCAAGATACCTTTCCACTACATTTAGTATTGGAGCCAATAAAACCCCAAGAAAACTGGCGTGCTGCAAAATCTGTTTCCGCTTTTGGATTGAAAGTTTCTTTTGGATGAGAGCTTTTAAATTGCTTTTTGTAACGACACAAACATCCTTCTGATCGACTGTCAGGGCAACACTGCCTTTCAACACGTTGTGGCAGAATTCACGGAGTGTATTATTAAGATCCGATGAGGTGGTTTTAATTTTGTCTTTGAATGTGCTGAATTTTGCCTCGCCTAAAAAAGCCTCGCAATTCGCCGTATTGCTTAAGTTTGTCGGACATGTCGTTATTTAGGGATGAACACCACTTGTTTCTCGTCGGAAAATATTTCGCTGCGTAGTCTGAGTTGGTCCCGTGTTTTCAGCCGGAGGTCGAATAGTAACTAGCTGAGATGTTTAGCTGTCGCGTAATTAAAACTTTCTTGGACGTGGGAAACACGGCCAAGATACATCTGTTTGGCCAAGTTAGGAATCTGTGAGCCATCACGATGTTTTTTGAAAACTATCAGGCAATGCGGTTTCAAACTGATGTTTCTCTGTTCTTTATTGCTCCCAACGTCTTTAGCATAAAAAATAACACTAATGTTGCGATGGTGACTGCCTTTAGTAAACAGTTTAGTGACTCTATCATCTGTCTCGGCCATCAAATCGTCTACAACAACTAGACGTTACCTATACATGTGCCATTGTTCTATATCTATAAGACCGTTGTTAAAGATGACACCCTCCATGTTGTCCTACAAAGAATTCAATCTTTCGTAGCACCAATTAATTACCTCCAGCACCGGGTCGACCATATCACTCAGATGTTTTAAAAGCTTTCGCACAAATACGGCCTTACCGCTGCATTTAGGTCCCGCTTTTAGCGCCGTAAACGGGTGTCTCCAGCGCGGGTCCATACTTAATAATGATTTTGTCTGTTTCTAACATCTAGTTTTTATCATGTTAAAGGGTAATAACGCTATTTTTAGCTTTAAAAAGCGGTATACTTACTTACAAATAAGTCGAGAAGATGTGAATAAAGAAGTACTTCTTCAATATAGTCTACACTGTCAGCCACGCCCCCTTCAAGGGTTCATTTCCTAAAGATATACTACTTGTGTCTCCTGAAGTTGTGTCCAGGGTTACAGTTACAAATGCTGCAGCGACCTTTCCTTTAAGGTTCGGGATGTTCCTTATCTTCTCATCGCCATCTCAAGTCTATCGGTAATACAAGATCACGCGAAACTAAACTCTTCTGAATAGGCGCAAACCGGTAACTTGACCAGTTCCGGTGACTTGACCAGAGGCAGTGACTTTATCAGTACCAGTGACTTGACAAGTACCAGTGACTTGATCAGTTCCGGTGACTTGACCAGTTCCGGTGACTTTACCAGTTTCGGTGACTTCTCCATTACCAGTGACTTGATCAGTATTGGTGACTTAATCAGTGCCAGTAAGCTGATTAGTGCTAGTAAGCTGATAAGCATTGGCCACTTGACCAGTATCGATGACTTTATCAGTACCAGTAACTTTATCAGTACTGGTGACTTGATTAGCACCGGTGAGCTGATCAGTGCTAGTATATTAGTGACTTGATAAGTATCAGTGACTTGACCAGTACTGGTGACTTTATCAGTACCGGTTACTTGATCAGTACCAGTGACAGGATCAGTACTGGTTACTGGATCAATACTGGTGACCATTAGTACTAGTGACTAGACTGGTCTTGTTACTTGACCAGTACTAGTGACTTTATCAGTACTGACGTTTTGACCAGTAGCAGTGACTTGACCAGTACCTGTGATTTGATCAGTACTAGTGACTTGACCAGTACTGGTGACTTTATCAGTTTCAGTCACTTTATCAGTGCCGGTGACGTGACCAGTACCGGTGACTTTATCAGTACCGGTGACATGACCAGTACCGGTATCCTTATCAGTACTGGTGTGTTGTTTAGACACTAGGGACTTTACCAGAACCCGTAACTTGACCACTACAAGTTACTTGATTTATGGTGCTATTTGAACAGCCTCAATGTTTCCTGTAACAAACCT
This sequence comes from Candidula unifasciata, assembly GCA_905116865.2. NCBI lineage: Eukaryota > Metazoa > Mollusca > Gastropoda > Stylommatophora > Geomitridae > Candidula > Candidula unifasciata. Next base: position 488,655 of record CAJHNH020004735.1, read on the forward strand.
TTGTGTGTGCTGTGTGCTGCGTGATGTGTGTGTGCTGTGTGTGTGTGCTGTGTGTGTGCTGTGTGTGTGATATGTGTGTGTCCTGTGTGTGTTTGTTGTGTGTGTGTGCTGTGTGTGTGTGCTGTGTGTGTGTGTGCTGTGTGTGTGTGCTGCGTGTGTGCTGTGTGTGTGTGTGTGCTGTGTGTGTGTGCTGTGTGTGTGTGCTGTGTGTGTGTGTGCTGTGTGTGTGCTGTGTGTGTGTGTGTGCTATGTGTGTGTTGTGTGTGATGTGTGTGTGTGCGTGCGTGTGCTGTGTGTGCGTGTGCTGTGTGTGTGTGTGCTATGTGTGTGTCCTGTATGTGTGTGCTGTGTGTGTGCTGTGTGTGTGTGCTGTGTGCTGTGTGTGTGCGTGCGCTGTGTGTGCTGTGTGTGTGTGTGCTGTGTGTGTGCTGTGTGTGTGTGTGCGCTGTGTGTGTGCTGTGTGTGTGTGTGCTGTGTGTGTGCTGTGTGCTGTGTGTGTGCGTGCGCTGTGTGTGCTGTGTGTGTGTGTGCTGTGTGTGTGCTGTGTGTGTGTGTGCGCTGTGTGTGTGCTGTGTGTGTGTGTGCTGTGTGTGTGCTATGTGTGTGTGATGTGTGTGTGTGCTGTGTGTACGTGTGCTCTGTGTGTGTTCTATGTGTGTGTGTGTGCTGTGTGTGTGTGCTGTGTGTGTGCTGTGTGTGTGCTGTGTGTGTGTGTGTTGTGTGTGTGCTGTGTGTGTGCTGTGTGTGTGCTGTGTGTGTGTGCTGTGTGTGTGCTGTATGTGTGCGCTGTGTGTGTGCTGTGTGTGTGCTGTGTGTGTGTGCTGTGTGTGTGCTGTGTTTGTGTGCTGTGTGTGTGTGTGCTGTGTGTGTGCTGTGTGTGTGCTGTGTTTGTGTGCTGTGTGTGTGCTGTGTGTGTGCTGTGTGTGTGCTGTGTGTGTGCTGTATGTGTGTGCTGTGTGTGTGCGTGCTGTGTTTGTGTGCTGTGTGTGCTGTGTGTGTTAATGTGTGTGTGCTTTGTGTGTGCTGTGTGTGCGTGTGCTATGTGTGTGTGATGTGTGTGTGTGCTGTGTGTACGTGTGCTCTGTGTGTGTTCTATGTGTGTGTGTGCTGTGTGTGTGTGCTGTGTGTGTGCTGTGTGTGTGTGCTGTGTGTGTGTGTGTGCTGTGGAACAGAAATAGAAGAAATAGGGTAGGGTGTTGAGGTAAGAGGAGCAGGCGACATTTAAGAAGTAGGTGAAAAGAAGAGAATAACGAAGAGAAAGATGTAGAAAAAAAACCGGAAAGCATGCAAAGAACATAAATGAGGAATTGCTTAAAAATTCAGAATAAAGAGAACGGGCAGTAAGAAAGAGTGAAGGAAGGAAGGATTGAATGACGCAGGAAGACAAAGTCGATGAAGTTGAAATGGAATGGAACAGTATTTCCCAGTGTGGGACCTACACCACACAGGATTAAACAAAGAAAGGGAAATAAAGGTTAGGGGGCGGGGGGAGGGGGCAGTTTATTAAAGGCGCAGTTGATTGTTAAAAAAAGGGGAGGGGTACAATTGGAAAATGGACTCGTCCAGAGCTGCACTGGTTTTTAAAAAAAAAAGGGGGGGGGGGCGGGGTATGCGAATTTTAGAAAGGCTAAATAAGTGGAGCATGGCAGAAAAACACACACATACACACTTAAGGCTGGAAAGCTGTGGAGCAGAAAAAGCAATGAATGACAACGAAAAATAGAAGAAGAGCAAGGTGAAGAAGAATGAGAAGAATGTTGATTTTTCCGCGGAAATACTTACGTCACTAGTGATTCTATCAGCACTGACGTCACTTGTCAAACGGTCCCCTGACTGGGCAATGGTACTGCCCGCAACACTATCTCCAGCATCCGCCATAAAAGCTTGGTTTTCAAAAATGAGCGATTCTCCCCTCTCCTTGCCGTTGTCTCCAGCCGTTGTAGCCCCGTTTCTCTGAGGCGACGTTTCCTTGTTGACAGTCGTTTCATTGTTTACGAGGGCGCCTGAAGCATCTCCCCTTCCTGCGGCTGACACTGCGTCCGATCCATGTGGACTGGCTATAGATGGGAGAGAATATATTTCAATAATGAACAAAAAATTACCTCCCCTTGGCCTTTTATGAATAATGCAATCAGCGGCTTCTCATTTACATAATATGCATTTCAAAACATCGTCTCTATACTCTCTCTCTCTCTCTCTCTCTCTCTCTCTCTCTCTCTCTCTCTCTCTCTCTCTCTTTCTCTCTGCCACCATCTTGACATTGCAACGATGAAAGACAGAAAACAAATCTTCCGAGCACGTGCCTGCCTCAGACTCAACGCAAACATAAACCATCCGTTGCATAATAAAATTAAGAAGAAAAGGGGCACCAGGTACAAAAGAGCAAACTCTTCCATGAGCGAAGCCGAGGACAGTATTCATCAGGTTTGTTTATATCAAGACCTAGAATCCAGCGAGAAGTGTATAAAGTTAAAGTCGGAAGATGTGAACCAGCGTCATTGCGCACAGTTATAAACCAAAAGTGCTCTGCCACCAGTACGGACAGCTGATATGAATTGTCCGCCTGTTTCGCCGTTCGCACGTAACTCTGTAGATACAACGACATTCCTCCATTTACCACAGTCAACTCTCGTACCCATTTCCTAGAGGCTGGGTGAACCCCTGAGAACCGACCGGCTACGATCACTAACCGTGGGCTGCAGCGAGTCGCAGATGGATTTGAAGAGCCTCTTATCGACTGCGCTAACGCGGCCCCAGAAATCAGTGCCAACAGAGTGATGTACTTTCTCTAGCACAGTGGTTCTCTACCTTCCTAATTCGGCGACCCCTTTAATACAGGTCCTCATGTTGTGGCAACCCCCGACCATAACATTATTTTCGTTGCTACTCTAAAACTTCAGTGAAAGAGGAGTGTTCCAAATGTCGTTCACGGGTAGAAGAGGGGTGTTCCACATGTCGTTCATGGGTAGAAGAGGGGTGTTCCACATGTCGTTCATGGGTAGAAGAGGTGTGTTCAACATGTCGTTCATGGGTAGAAGAGGGGTGTTCCACATGTCATTCATGGGTAGAAGAGGGGTGTTCCACGTGTCGTTCATGGGTAGAAGAGGTGTGTTCCACATGTCGTTCATGGGTAGAAGAGGGGTGTTCCACGTGTCGTTCATGGGTAGAAGAGGAGTGTTCCACATGTCGTTCACGGGTAGAAGAGGGGTGTTCCACATGTCGTTCATGGGTAGAAGAGTAGTGTTCCACATGTCGTTCATGGGTAGAAGAGGGGTGTTCCACGTGTCGTTCATGGGTAGAAGACAAGTGTTCCACATGTCGTTCATGGGTAGAAGAGGAGTGTTCCACGTGTCGTTCATGGGTAGAAGAGGGGTGTTCCACATGTCGTTCATGGGTAGAAGAGGGGTGTTCCACGTGTCGTTCATGGGTAGAAGACAAGTGTTCCGCATGTCGTTCATGGGTAGAAGAGGGGCGTTCCACGTGTCGTTCACGTGTAGAAGAGGAGTGTTCCACATGTCGTTTACGGGTAGAAGACAAGTGTTCCACATGTCGTTCACGGGTAGAAGAGGAGTGTTCCACATGTCGTTCATGGGTAGAAGAGAAGTGTTCCAAATGTCGTTCATAGGTAGAAAAGGGGTGTTCCACATGTCCCAGTTATACTTTGCCAGTATTACCTATAGTGTCTTGCTGGACGGAGTATTTCCGCAATTATGCTCCCGCTACATATACTATGACATTTTTCTCGAGAATCGATTTATTATGTTTCTTCTGTAAAGCACACTAACTGTTATTTTGTTGATTAAGACTTTGGACGTTACTATCGTGTATCGCCTGTGTGTCTTTCTTGTCAAATACC
>CAJHNH020004736.1:0-32572 GCA_905116865.2 Candidula unifasciata
GGGAACCAGCAGTCGCATAAAAATGAGTCGATCTTAAAAAACGAATGACACCAACACTCAGGTTCTAAAAACACGACTGCGTCCAGAGAAATGAAAAACCAAATTTTTTCGCCAAGTTTACATCTGGTGAACGCGAAGAAAAGAAAAAACCCAAAAAAAAAAAAAAAAAAAAGCTGAAACTTTTCAAATTTAAAAAAAATGGTTATTTAAATTTAAGTAAAAACTGTTTGGAGCAAAAAAAAAAAAAGGGGGGGGGGTGTCGATCAGCCCTTCATTTTTTTGGCCACTTTTAATAAGCTGTCGCTGGGGATGTAGTCTAATCACCCCTGTCGCTTTAATTTTCAGGATATTACCTTACCATTTTTAAACTGGATAGACTGAGAGCAAAAGAATACGAAAAGAAAAAAAAACCCCACCTCGATGACATTTAAACAATACCTTTGGAACCTATTGACAGCTGGTATTTTGGGTTTGGTTTTTTTCGACTAGCTTTCTAAAAGAAAGTTAAAGTAGTTAAAAAAACATCCCTATATTCCCTCTTCAGCCTCTGTTAAACCAACTACTTTAAAACTGTTAAACGTTTTTACTTATTGTTTTACACTCCCCCCCCCCCCCCCCCCCACAAAAAACCCCCCCCCTTTCCCCCTAAAACAATGGCACTCCCCCTATGCTAACCACACCAAGAAAAAAAAAAAAGTAAGGATCCTTTTCACGCCTTAAGCGTATCGTTAATGGGAAGGCGACCATATTTGTACAGCCCACGGTCTGGGAAACTCAAATGTGGGGGCGTAATTTATCTCTCCGGGGTATAGTAAATTCCTGATCATTTTGTACTAGCTTATAATGGGAATGGTTATGACTTTTGCCCTCATGTCCAAGTTTCGGTTAGGAATTTCACTTAGTATTTTCCTAGGTTCAGACATAACTTTCAATAACTATTTTCCTAGGTTCAGATATAACTTTCAATAACTATTTTCCTAGGTTCAGCCATAACTTTTAGCCAATAATTAAATAAGTTCAGATATAACTTTCAACCACTATTTTTCCTAGTTTCAGACATAACTTCAACGACTATTTTCCCAGGTTCAGACATAACTTTCAACCACTATATTTCTAGTTTAGAAATAACTTTCACCGACTTCCTCCTAGTTTTTAGAAATTACTTTTATTCACTATTTTTCTAGACTTTCATAACTTTCAACCACTATTTTCCTGGTTTTATAAATAACTTTCAGTTACTAAATTTTCTTAGTTTTATAAATAACTTTCCTTCACTATTTTTCTAGGCTGAATCATAACTTTCAACAACTATTTATTTTCCTTGTTTTAGAAATAACTTTCATCCACTGTTTTCCTAGTTTTATAAAATAACTTTTAGCCACTATTTTCCTAGTTTTAGAAATAACTTTCATTCATCTATTCCTGGCTTTAATTATGACCTCTACCTTCCAGTTCTAGTTTCAGTCACAATTTTAGCCCAGTGTTTTCTAGTTTTATGACTGGCGCATTAATCGGCTTAATGGTAGGTCCTGCAATTCAAAACTGTTTCAATATGCCCCCCCCCCCCCCCCCAAAAAAAAAATTTCTTTGCTAAATTACATGTGTTGAATTAGAGAAGATATATGAAGGCTATTCCAGCTTTGTACAGTGGTATATGAATCGCAATCAAATGAACATGGACACTGTTATTGCCTTCCTCCTCATCTTTCTTCTTCTTCTTCTGCTGCATCATCTTTTTCTTTGTATTCATCATCATGTGTCCTGCCAACTGGCGTAGGTGCTCATGCGTGTCAACATATTACAATCCCTGGTTGCCTGGAACAGCTCTCTTTGTATTGGTCTTCTTTAAATATTCAAATAATTACAACACAATGTAAAATATTCAAATGTATTTATTTAAAAATAAGACAATAAAACAGTGATTCCAATATTTAAAAAAAATGGTGTTACAAACAATATATAATATATGATGGATACTTGCAACATCGGCAATACAATGGGTAAATCAAATATTTTCAACATTACTGGTCCTAAAAACGAATTATCTTACACATCTTGGGTTCAATTACAAGCTGTGGTCAGAAGAAAACCGTTGTCCTAAACAGAATAATTCAGCCTCCTCGGTCAGTATTACAGTAGCCAGAGACATTCAGTGTTCAGCTATGAACTGACATCACAGCCCTCTGGAGATTCCCATAAGTACTCCATCCTTATTTCAGCAGCGAAAAACACACCCATTCATTGTCATTATCTGAAATTAAAAAAAACTCATCAAGGGAAAAGACAAAGAACTGTGAAGAGAACAATTCAACAGCAAATATCCACAAGACTCCATCAGCAGACTCAACAGAAAGCAACATACAACTGTCTCTCTACGGACAGGACACAGGACCACATGCATAAAATGAATATTGTACAATCCGCACGGTGTGATTGTAAGACAGGACCACAAACACCTGAGCACATTCTGCAGACCTGCCAACTCTACCTAAAACTTCGAAAAGACACCTGGCATCAAGAGCAAAGTCTGCAGACCAAGCTATGGGGAAACATGAAGGATCTGCTGCTTACATGCAAGTTTATAGAGGCAACCCACCTTATGGTCTATCTAGAGCATATGAAACCGAACGCAAAGAATAATACTAAGAACATTTCAGCAGCCAGCGAAGAGTTCCAATTCCGATGGTGCCAGTATCAGATTGATTATATGTCCATCTTGCCTTCTATCTTTCTACTTCTTTCTATGAGTGCCGATCAATACACTTTCTGTTACTTGAATAACTCTTCCATCAGTGTAGAGAGTTAACCAGATCCCCCTGGCCACTGCTAGCTGCACCATTCTCTTCAGATCACAATGATCTTTTCCTGCCTCTGCAGAGTTCACTTGCTTCCAAACAGCCCTGACCAATTGCATGTTACAGAGGAATTCACCATCCACTGGTGCAGAATACACCAATCTGTCCGCCTATTCATTTCCCAACACTCCTGCATGACCTACAGATGGCTAGCTACCCACAACACCTAAAACAATGCTTGCCACTCTGCACGTAGTGCAACACTCCTAACATGTGTACAACCACAGGTATTTATGTTGGAGGATATACTGAAACAGTAAAGAGATGGATGAACGGTGTAGCCGAAAGCTGCAAAAAGTTGAACAAAATCATCACCTAAGCCACCCGAGAAGCCCAGACAAATACAGAAAACCACGACACTGGGCTACAACCTGGTATCAGTGAGATGACAAAACCACAACACTGAGCTACAATCTAGTATCAGTAAGATAACAAAATCAGGACACTGGGCTACAATCTAGTATCAGTGAGATGACAAAACGACACTGGGCTACAATCTAGTATTAGTGAGACGACAAAACCACGACACTGGGCTACAACCTGGTATCAGTGAGATGACCAAAAAAAAAGAAGATACTGGAACTATTAAGACACATACTGTGGAAGATGGAGGATCTATGGGTACGCTCAGTATGCTATGATGGTAGGTAGTTTGCCTCTTCTGGGTAAAAAGGTCAATCTGGAAAATATGAACCACGTCTTTGCACACGGTTATAGACCGTGCATGCAGACTGTTGGTTCCTTGCCTCTCAGGCAGATGTACTCCAACTCTGAAGGAAGCTCCCAATTAGTCGACTCACAACATGCTTTTTGGTAGCCAGTGGGTCTATTCTTGTTATCCCCACAATGAGGCCCCAGAACCCACATAGATGAAAATTACTATTCAGCATTCATATATGGATAGCAAAACAGTTTATTAAAAAAGACTGGAAAATTTATGTTACAATGTGATAACATCAAGTAGCTGAATAAACTGTGCATATCAGTTCTGGGGGAATACAAATGTAAGTAAAAGTAAACTCTTTGTCTGCCAGTGGTGCATCAAACATCTGATGTTAAACTCAGATTTTTGTAGACCAAACATCCTTTGATGGGTATTGTAGTCAACATCATGCCAGCCACATCTACTTCCCAGGACTTTATGTGGTACACATTTCAGGCTAGGTCGATCTGGAGCCAAGATCATTTTTTAAAAACAATCTGAATCGAGGAAAAATTGAACCCAGGTGCTTTAGATTGGTAGGTGAGTGTTTAGTCATTAACCCCCACATTCTAGGAAAATACTCTCCAATAACTTTTTTTTTTTTTAGCAAGGCAATGTGTACTCTGTGACTGATTACATTTTTAAAATTCAAACTAATACTTATTATGTTCTCTCACCTTTTACATTTGGTCAGAGCTTGCTAAAGAAATCTGGTTACCCCGGCAAGTCAGTTACTCTATCTCTATCTAGGTCAGGACAGGCATGCTTCGTGTAGAGTGGCATGTTTCACTGCTGAGGTTAGGAGTATTGTCTGGATTTTTTCACTGGGAGGCACCGGTGTGTTGGGAAATGAACAGGCGGACAGACTAGCTGGCTCTGCACAACTTGGTGGAATACTGTTGCATGATAAAGCAGAAGTGGTTAGTCCCTTGGGAGAGCGTGTACAGTTTAGAGGAGCAGGTGGATCACCATCGTCTGGTGAGATAGATGCAGCGCGGAGTGACAAGGGATTTTGGCAGATGCTCAAGGCTCAGAGGAAAGGCAAGATAGATGTTTAATCATAATGCTACTGGCACCATTAGTATCGGAACTCTTCACTGGCTGCTGAAGATGGGGATAGAGTGCTTATGGGAATGCCCCGAGTGCTGTGATGTCAATTCTTGACTAAACTCAACTCAACTGTATTCAGCAATTTTATCAGAAAAAAGGAGACAACCTAGGGAGTCCTTAGGGAGCATCAAGTTTTGCCTCTGGTTTTGGAAACAACGTCTGCTGTGACTGTAAAATAAATGGGGGGAGTGGCATTCTCTGTCATACAGTCCACATTAAAAAACGTTGATACTCTATCATTCTGAGGCTGGTTTCCTCTGAGACCTCTCCTTTGAACAGCTTACCGCATTTGGCGCCTTTCAAACTACGACAGTCATCCTCCTTCACTGTCTGCCTCCACAGGAGTCGGTCTGCAGTTGATCTCTTTCAAGTGTCTGTGTCATTACTGATACATATTTGAGTTCACATTTGCATATGAATTATACAAAATTACTTGTTTTATTCCTCAATGTGCTTATGGTTCCTTTAGCAAAACCTTCTGAGACCTTTTGAAACAAATAAAAAGAAAAAAAAATTATTTTAAAGATGAAAATTGAAAAGATGGACTTCTTTACATTGCATGTTTTCCACATGCTGTGGCCCAGTCTCTCTATTGTATCCCAAAAGGTAATGACTTTCATGAACTAAGTTAGAATATTTTCATTCCTAGTTATTAGTTACCACAGACTGATTGAAGGATACAAAACATAAAATGCTTTTAAACGTGTACTATTCTGTACAACATTTTGTGAAGTAAAAGTTCAGGTAACATTTGACATTATGAATGTTATTTTAGATTTATTTATATACTTATACACTCTTCATATTCGTATTCAGCCAAATAGTTGGTCCCGTTATTGGTATTTGGCCGTATTTTGATAATCACCTACACGGTACAGCTCTAGTTGTTCAAAGAGTTACAAATAGGGCACGCAGGCCCGTTACCACAGACTGCACATCTGGATTTTAGTTTTGCCTCTGATAGAAAAAATTCCATCACTTCACTAAGGATTGTAACCAAGGATTTCCTGAGTGAGTGCCCAGCATTTTTAACTGCTTATGAAAAATCACTGTGTGCAAAAATGTTGAGTATTTACAAAAGTTTCTTATAAATATATTCAATGTCATGGATTACAACACAATGAAAGCATAACATGTATGTTTATGTGAATACTACACAACATCACGGAGTGGTCAAGATCAAAATGATATGAGGGGTGCCAACATATACATACAAAACATGTGTGGAAAAGGGGTGCCTTAGCCTCCTAATCATTTTCTTATGGGGAAAGGGAGCTTTCAAGAGCCTTAGCCTTGATTAAGTGTGAAATAATAATTATTACTATGTACTGAATGGCAAATAAAATTAATATTTTAAATAACAGAAATGTATAAAACAAATACTGAAAATATACATGGTTAGAAGAAGCTGCTTCGCAGCTAGATAACACATTTTTAGAGAGGCGGGGTCCCCTCAGCCCCCCTTTAAAACAGAGGGAGGGGGCTCAAAGTGAATGAGCTCCCAGGTTCCGGCGCCCCTCTATGATACATACATACATGACAAAGAGACCAGAACTGGTATAGTAATCGGTTGAGAAGCAAAGATTGCACAAATGGAATGTATTTCAAAATTATATCAGTCTGTATCACAACACAACATAACAATAAACTGTATTGCACTTTCTGGACCACATACAAAATATACAGACAGAACTTCTGAAATGGTCTACAAATTGTACACTCACAAAGTAAATTAATCAAGTTTAACTGTTAAGTTATTCACTATGTGCATGATAAAACAGAACCCCTTGCAAATATTTGGGAAAAGCTGCTGAAACATTTTAAACAAGGCCAAAAAAAAAAAAATGAAAATAGATCAAGCTAGTTTGTTAATTTATTTGTTACGTGACTGATTGATAAAATAAGGCCCTGAAAGTATACACAGAGAACTGCTGAAATATTCAAGACAACGTACATTTAGAATGCAAAGATTTCAAGTTTGTTTATTTATTCATTTTGTGATGGATAAAATGGGGTCCTAGCAAATGTAGAGAGAACTTAAATGTTCCATACAACGTACATTTAGAATGTGAATATTTCAAGTTTGTTTATTCATTATGTGACTGACAAAATGGGGTCCTAGCTTAAATATTCCATACAACACACATTTAGAATGTGAATATTTCAAATTTGTTTGTTAATTTATTCATACGTGACTGATAAAACAAGACACTTGCAAATATACCGAGAGACCTGTAGAAATATTTTATACTATGTAAATATTCAAAACAAATTTATCAAGTTTGTTAACTTATTCTTATATAATTAATAAAACAGGACCCTTGCAAATATACTGATAGAACTGTTGAAATGTTCCATACACTGTACAAAATAATATGTAAGTGGATCAGGTCTGTTTGTTAACTTATTCGTTAACTGTTTGATAAAGTAGAGCCCTTGCAAATAAACAGAGAGAATTGTTAAAATGTTCCACCCATGTATATTTACGAAGTAAATGGATCAAGTTAATTTACTTATTCATTTTATGACTCATACAATAAGATCTTTGCAATTATACAGAGAGAACCACTGAGATGTTTCAAAACATGTACATATTCAAAGTAAATTATCAAGTTTGTAGTTAACTTATTCAGCGTGCAATTGAAAAAAAAAAAGAGTTTGTATGGAGAGAACTGCTAGATTGTCACAAACAGCTAAATTGTGACAAAAGAGATAAAATGCCTTAGAAGAGCTAGAGGAGTTTCAAGGAAAGACAGAATACGAAATCACAAAATCAGACAAATGCTAGGAAACAAGCCAGTCTTACAAGTTATCAAAGAACAACAAATGAAGTGGTACTATCTGCCACAGCGAGCCACACTAAAACATTACAATAATTATAGATAGAGTGGAAGACCTTGGAAAATATGGAGTGATGGCATTGAGAACAGCCTTACAAAAATGAACATCAGTCTTAATAGTGCTCTTGTCAGAGCTCATCAACGAATGTTACATCTCTCCCCGACACTTTGCTGAGGTACAAGGTGGAAGAGAAGAAGAAGAAGCTAGAATGTTCCCTACAATGTACATTGGAAAAGTAAACAGATTCAGTCTGTTTGTTAGCTGGTGCATTTTGTGATTAATTAAACAGACTCCTTGAAGTGCACAAAAAGATTAACAGGATAAAATTATTAACTTTTTTTGTACCAAGAAACACACCAAATGCTCATTTAGCCAGATTCAGTCTAACATTCTTTTGTTTTCTATCACAGCCAGTTATATATTGAAAGTAAACTCATTCTGTCCAAACTCCTAACTGTGAGCTTCTTCTGATCCAGACCTCCCCCCCCCACCCCCCACACATGTGGGTTCCAGGGCCCCATTGGTTGGTGGGGGGGGGGGGGGGGAGAGTATAGATCCACTTCTCCCTAACAAGCATGTCATAAAAGTCGACTAATTAGGGGTGTTTCTTTCAAAGTCAGAGTGCGTCTGTCTGAAAGGCAAGAAACCAACTGTTTGCATACAAATAAGCCCAATCTTTAAAATGGATGGGCATACAAAACTCAAAATCTGGAAAAAGACTAAAGTCCAGAAATGGATGAACAACTCGAACTATCCTCTGGAGTCAACAGCTGATTCAGATAGAAATACTGATTCCTTTAACTCTTCAGTACCAGCTGAATTAGTTACAAATTAATGTGGGAAGCGTTTCTTGGAAACCAGAGAGTTAATGAAGAATTTCTTATTATAAATATAATAAAAACTGGTACCAAAAGAGCTCATTCCTAAACTCACCAGCAGACTGGCACTGGTGATCATGCCTCTGCACAACTTGCAATCTTTGGACCCATCAAAGATGCAAACAGCGGGGAATGGAGAGTGAGAAGCAGCAACAAAATTCATAATCTGTTTAAATCACCACTGATCACTGGCATCATGAGAGCTAATAGACTGAAGTGTCTGGGGCATATTGAAAAAATTTCAGATTACAGGAAAGTAAAAACTGTATATACAAGCGAGATGAATGGTTGTAGACCACAAGGCAGACCAATAAGAAGATGGAGAGATAATGTCCAGACAGACCTGCAAATACTTGGTGTTACCAACTGGAAAGAGAAGGCCACCCAGAGAGATGAATGGAAGTGGGTGATATCTGCAGCAATTAACCTCAAGGCCTCGGAAAGCTGAAGAAGAAGAAGATGTATTAGCTCATGTCTCGATAAAAGTCTATAAAGAATCTTCTCTCACATTCTTCCTGGAATTTTTACATTACGTGACTGATATAATAAGACCTCTGTAATGTAAAGCTGACTGTCATAACTTTTTGTCCCTGCTGTCGCTACGTTAAGGCTTTACACCCCTGTGACTCAAAAAGTCACATTATGGATGCAAATCTGTAATGTATGATATGTGTCTGATAAAATAAAGGCCTTGCTATATACAGGAAAAAGTAACCAGATTAAAATTACTAATGTCTGCATTATTTGTTTGATGAAATTGGAACTTTTAATACAGACATTATGTGTCAGATGTTTAAATAAAATGTAAAATATTTGTTTCACAACATAGGATGTGTGTAATGTATATGTAATGTATACTATTTGAAATTTTACAGAATATTTGGAATGAATGTCACATGTCTCATAAAATAAGACATTCCCAAAGCATGTTGCATTATAAAGTAGGATATGTAACATGTTTGTTATGTGGCTGGAAAACGGGATATGTGCAATGTACTGCTTACGACAAAATAGCATATGAGGAAATACCTGTTGTGTGTCTGATAAAAAAACATATGTGCATTGTATGTCTTAGAATAAAAAAAAGATATGGTAAATGTTTGTTTTGTGTTTGATAAAACAGCATATGTGCAATGTATGTTAATGTCTCACAAAACAGAACACCTGCAATGTATGTTATGCGACTGATAAAATAAGACTTGCTACAGTACAGGTTACCTTTCTGATCAAATAAGAGACATGCAGTGCGTCTGATAAAATAGTATGTTTGTAATGTTCTTTGATGAAATTACCATGTCCCCAACAAACTAAACAGGGTAGGTACAGTTGACACTAAGTGAAATCAAGGATTCTCTAATGCACTGGTACAGAGGGTGCATTCGTGATTATTGTAGTTCAAGGGCAATTAAAGGTTTACAGACTTTGCCCAAACATTCATATTCCCAAAATAAATTGTTATGTCATTTTCTTATTCATTGTCCTCTAAGGAAATGTGGCAGCCGCAGTAGAGCAGCGACTAGATGCTCTCCTGTAGCCCAAAGAACAGTGGTTCTATTCCTGTTTTCCCCACACTGAGGCCTAGAAACCCACAGGGGGAATAATCATTGTAAAGAGTAAGGCTTTCACATCTACGGTGCCAAAACATTTTTCCCAGAAGAAAGTCATTGTGAAGAGTAAGGTTTTCACATTTACTAACGTAAACATTTTTTTCAAGTTTGCCCGACTTCTGAGTCATAAAAAAAAAAAAGTAAACGACCCTTTTCCACGCCTTCAGGCATACAGGGCTAGACCTATATCCACCTTTACTTCCCAGGACTGCGCCCGGTACCCAATCAAGGCTGGGTCGACCTGGGAGCCAAGGTCATTTTTGAAAAAAGTCCGATCCGCGGCAAACGTCTAGCTGCTCTGCCATGGCGACTCCCTTTCTGAGTCATACAGGTGGAAAATCAACCTGCCACTTTTGGGCTCGAACCTACACCACTATCCCCGCTGGCATAAAAATTAAGCACTAAACCATCTCCCTCAAGGCGCTAAATGATAAATATTCTAGAAGTCTGCAAATTTTATTGAATCATATTTAATTTACATAAAATAATTCATAATAATAAAAATTTCATTAAAATAGTTTTCTTTTTAAAGCAAAGAATAATAACTTTATACGCAATCTGTGTATCGGCATATGGTGCAAGACTCATATTATTGTATCGGCATATGGTGCAAGACTCATATTATTGTATCAGCATATGGTGCAAGACTCATATTATTGTATCGGCATATGGTGCAAGACTCATATTATTGTATCGGCATATGGTGCAAGACTCATATTATTGTATCGGCATATGGTGCAAGACTCATATTATTGTATCGGCATATGGTGCAAGACTCATATTATTGTATCGGCATATGGTGCAAGACCCATATTATTGTATCGGCATATGGTGCAAGACTCATATTATTGTATCGGCATATGGTGCAAGACTCATATTATTGTATCGGCATATGGTGCAAGACTCATATTATTGTATCGGCATATGGTGCAAGACTCATATTATTGTATCGGCATATGGTGCAAGACTCATATTATTGTATCGGCATATGGTGCAAGACTCATATTATTGTATCGGCATATGGTGCAAGACTCATATTATTGTATCGGCATATGGTGCAAGACTCATATTATTGTATCGGCATATGGTGCAAGACTCATATTATTGTATCGGCATATGGTGCAAGACTCATATTATTGTATCGGCATATGGTGCAAGACTCATATTATTGTATCGGCATATGGTGCAAGACTCATATTATTGTATCGGCATATGGTGCAAGACTCATATTATTGTATCGGCATATGGTGCAAGACTCATATTATTGTATCGGCATATGGTGCAAGACTCATATTATTGTATCGGCATATGGTGCAAGACTCATATTATTGTATCGGCATATGGTGCAAGACTCATATTATTGTATCGGCATATGGTGCAAGACTCATATTATTGTATCGGCATATGGTGCAAGACTCATATTATTGTATCGGCATATGGTGCAAGACTCATATTATTGTATCGGCATATGGTGCAAGACTCATATTATTGTATCGGCATATGGTGCAAGACTCATATTATTGTATCGGCATATGGTGCAAGACTCATATTATTGTATCGGCATATGGTGCAAGACTCATATTATTGTATCGGCATATGGTGCAAGACTCATATCATTGTATCGGCATATGGTGCAAGACTCATATTATTGTATCGGCATATGGTGCAAGACTCATATTATTGTATCGGCATATGGTGCAAGACTCATATTATTGTATCGGCATATGGTGCAAGACTCATATTATTGTATCGGCATATGGTGCAAGACTCATATTATTGTATCGGCATATGGTGCAAGACTCATATCATTGTATCGGCATATGGTGCAAGACTCATATTATTGTATCGGCATATGGTGCAAGACTCATATTATTGTATCGGCATATGGTGCAAGACTCATATTATTGTATCGGCATATGGTGCAAGACTCATATTATTGTATCGGCATATGGTGCAAGACTCATATTATTGTATCGGCATATGGTGCAAGACTCATATTATTGTATCGGCATATGGTGCAAGACTCATATCATTGTATCGGCATATGGTGCAAGACTCATATTATTGTATCGGCATATGGTGCAAGACTCATATCATTGTATCGGCATATGGTGCAAGACTCATATTATTGTATCGGCATATGGTGCAAGACTCATATTATTGTATCGGCATATGGTGCAAGACTCATATTATTGTATCGGCATATGGTGCAAGACTCATATCATTGTATCGGCATATGGTGCAAGACTCATATTATTGTATCGGCATATGGTGCAAGACTCATATCATTGTATCGGCATATGGTGCAAGACTCAAATTATTGTATCGGCATATGGTGCAAGACTCATATTATTGTATCGGCATATGGTGCAAGACTCATATTATTGTATCGGCATATGGTGCAAGACTCATATTATTGTATCGGCATATGGTGCAAGACTCATATTATTGTATCGGCATATGGTGCAAGAGACTCATATTATTGTATCGGCATATGGTGCAAGACTCATATTATTGTATCGGCATATGGTGCAAGACTCATATTATTGTATCGGCATATGGTGCAAGACTCATATTATTGTATCGGCATATGGTGCAAGACTCATATTATTGTATCGGCATATGGTGCAAGACTCATATTATTGTATCGGCATATGGTGCAAGACTCATATTATTGTATCGGCATATGGTGCAAGACTCATATTATTGTATCGGCATATGGTGCAAGACTCATATTATTGTATCGGCATATGGTGCAAGACTCATATTATTGTATCGGCATATGGTGCAAGACTCATATTATTGTATCGGCATATGGTGCAAGACTCATATTATTGTATCGGCATATGGTGCAAGACTCATATTATTGTATCGGCATATGGTGCAAGACTCATATTATTGTATCGGCATATGGTGCAAGACTCATATTATTGTATCGGCATATGGTGCAAGACTCATATTATTGTATCGGCATATGGTGCAAGACTCATATTATTGTATGCATATGGTTGCCAGACTCATATTATTGTATCGGCATATGGTGCAAGACTCATATTATTGTATCGGCATATGGTGCAAGACTCATATTATTGTATCGGCATATGGTGCAAGACTCATATTAATTGTATCGGCATATGGTGCAAGACTCATATTATTGTATCGGCATATGGTGCAAGACTCATATTATTGTATCGGCATATGGTGCAAGACTCATATTATTGTATCGGCATATGGTGCAAGACTCATATTATTGTATCGGCATATGGTGCAAGACTCATATTATTGTATCGGCATATGGTGCAAGACTCATATTATTGTATCGGCATATGGTGCAAGACTCATATTATTGTATCGGCATATGGTGCAAGACTCATATTATTGTATCGGCATATGGTGCAAGACTCATATTATTGTATCGGCATATGGTGCAAGACTCATATTATTGTATCGGCATATGGTGCAAGACTCATATTATTAAAGACAAATCCCAGTGTGGGTTCCAGGAAACAAGACTAGACCCACTGCATCCTCAACAAGCATGTCATAAGAGTCAACTGCTTGGGGGCTTCCTTCAAAGTCAGAGTGCATCTGTAGTGAGACAAGGAAACAAATGACTGCATACAAATAAGTAAGATCTGTAAAACGGATGTACACTAAACTCAGGTCCTGGAACTAAGCCAAAGTATAGAAATGGACGAACAACCAGGTCTTTCGGCTGAGGTTTACAGATGGTGAATGCAAACAAACAACATCATTAAAGACATAATGACATTCAATGGTTGATGTGATCATCATCATCATCTCAGGATATGTTACGAAAAGGACAAATTCACACAATTTGCTGACATCTGGCCAGCTTGATGGAAACAAAATAAGAAGAAGACAATGAAATGTGGGTTCTGGGGCCCTATAGTGGGGAAAACAAGAATAGACCCACTGCCTCCCCAAAAGCATGTCATAAGAGTCGACCAACTGGGGAGCTTCCTTTGAAGTCGGAGTGCATCTGCCTGAGAGGCAAGGAACCAGCAGTCTGCATTCAATTGAATCAGAACTGTAAAACTGATGCACACGCAATACTCAGGTTTTGGAGCAGGACTGCAGTCTAGAAGTGGACGAACAACCAGAACTTTACGCCAGAGTGTACAGCTGGTGAACGCGAAGAAGAAGAAGAAGAAGAATGAAATCTTCATCTTCTTCTTGCTCACCAACTGTTCGTCCCTTTCTGGACTTTAGTTTTGTTCCAGTACTTGAGTTTTGTGTGCACATCCATTTTACAGATCTGGCTTATTTGTAAGGAGACTGCTGGTTTCTTGACTCTCAGGCGGAGGCACTCTGACTGCGAAGGAAACATCACGAATTAGTCGATTTATACGACATTCTTATACGCTATTCTTTTCCCCCCTAAAATAGGGCCCCAGAAGCCACTTAAAACCTGAATGTGGGACAAGAAAAGCTGACTGGTGATATCTGACTGGGCTGCAAGAGTGACACAAACTATGACTGCAACAAATCAGGATGAAAAATCAAAGTGAGACCAGGCGGATTTAGAAAAAAGAATATGGGTTATATTGGCGTCACAATTCTGTCAAGAAAGACCTCAGTGAGGCAACAAAAGGAAATCAAAGTGAGACCAAAAAGAATAAAAAAAGATATGAAACAGTAAAAACAACCTATAAAAGAGAAAAAGAAAAACAAACAGGTGATTAGACAATAACAGTAACACAAATAAAAATAAGAATAGGAAAATAAACAACAAAACACCCATAAGAAAAAGAAAAAATAATAACCAAAAAAAAAAAAAAACACCACAGACTATGAAAATAAAATAATTTAGGCAAAAAAGCAGAGAAAGATTTAAAAAAAAAAAAACTAACAAAACAAAACTGACAATGTGTGAAACAGTAAAAAAAAAAAATTACAACGAAACAAAAGGATACCCACAGCTGGGATCACTAAGAACTGGATGCATTAAAATGATGCTCAGTCTCACCATGTGAATGAAATACTGACTTCTTATAGTCCATGCCGTGTGGCGCTGATAGTCAGGTCTACTCACAGACTTCTGCCTCGAGTACTTTCTATCAACTCTGACACAGATGGTTTTCCATGCCACGATATCAATCTGTCCACTATCTTCTTCTCTCTCTGCTTCTTTTCCATCCAACCTGCCCGCAAACACAGTATACTATAGTTTTATCCTTTTCACTACATGACCAAAAAATATAGACTGTCTCCTTCTGATGTGGGCAATCAGTTCTCTTCGTGGGTCAAAATACACTGTACTACTCAAGAATTATATGTTTCAACTGATCCATCATGGTCATTCTAAATACCTCATTTTTAAACATTACAAGATATAGTCACAGTAAACCCTATCATGCTGTGTTGTTTTCTTTTCTTTGCTGGCTGGAAACTCTAGCGGAAAGTTCTAGTAGCTAGTCCACCTCTCAAATTTAGTAAAGTACAGAGCATATTATTACAATTAAATAAATGGAGAATATTAATTAAATCAAAAGGTAAGGGAGATTATAAAACAAGAAACAAAATCACAAGTAGGGAGATTATTAATAAAATCACAAGTAGGGAGAATATGACTTAAATCAGAGGTAGGGAGAACATGAATACAATTAGAAGTAGGAAGAATATTAATAAAACCAGAAATAGAGAGAGCATTAATAAATTCAGAAATAGGGAGAACATTAATAAATTTAGAAGTAGGAAGAAGCAGGGAGAATTGAATGAAATCAGAAGCAGCGAGAATAGAATAAAATCATTCGTTGGTAGAATATAAATAAAATCAGTAGCGGTGGCTCAGAAATAAAATCAGAAGTAGGCAGATATAATGCACATAACAGATCAGACATAAAATCACAATACAATATATATTGGCAGTAGAGAGAATGGATTTATCTGTAAAGAAAGAACAATGAGGAAGTGAAACTGATCACACTATATAAAATACTACTGCCTAGAATATGTTCAGACCTAACATCTAACAATGAATGGTGCCCCGGAACCCACATGAAAGAACACAAATAAAACTTAAAGCAAAAGAGAAGGTGTCTTCCATATACAAAGACAAGAGGAAAGCTGCACTTCATATACAGACAAACCTATAGTACAAAGACAAACTTAACAATTAAACCCACCAATACACTTAATGCCACCAATAACAATGGAAACAATCACTTAGAAAGTTCCAACTAGGTGGTTTTTCTCACAGTGGTAACCAAATATCTCGGCTGAAAAAAATATATACAAAGAACACAGAGCAAGGAAAAGAGCATGTAAAAGATGGAACAAAAAAAAGCATGCAGAAGATCCCCCCCCCCCCCTTTTGTTTTTCTCCATATCTGAATGAAGTAACTGGAGAAGGTAAACAAATATGTTTCAACTGGAGGAGGAGGTAAATATATTAATCAACTGCCGGAGGAAGAGAAGAGGTTAAACAAATACTATCAACCAGAGAAGGAGGAGGGGGAGAAATTTCCATCAACTAGGGAAGGAGCAGAAGGTAAACAAGTATCCATCAACTGGAGGAGCAGGAGAAAGAACAAGGTAAACACATATCTATGAACAGGAGGAAGAGAAAATATCCATCAAATGGATGAGGAAAAGGTAAACAAATGCCCATCAACAAATACAATGTTTGGAAAATAAAAATAAAAATCATGAGACATTCTCTACATTAAACAGTAGCTACTGAATACCACTAATGCAACATACTCTAACAAGTTATTCTAAAAAAAAAAAAAAATTACATCACTACACAATATGTATACATAAATATTGACAGGTCCACACTGATGATCGATAATCTTAAATTAAACAACAATACAACACATACATACAGAGAAAAACAAGAATAAAACAACATTTATAGAAAATAATAATTTATATTCTTCTGCTTTCACCCTTAAAAGAGTGGTTTTCATCCAGGCTGCAAAATCTGCATATTTCGGCCCAATATAACCAACGTATGCAATGCAATGGATTTATTACAGAGGAGATAATAGAATCGTTTATATGTTCAGAGTACAGCAATAACAATCTAAGCTGAATACTGACAACACAACCTTCCATTAAATAATGGTACACCAATGGATGAACCAATCATCTGGGGACAGCTAAAACATAGCAGGTGATGTGGTTCTGGCAGAAAGGAGAAATGAAAATGCAAATCCAATGAAGATGGTCAAGCAACTGGTTTAAGTCTTCACTAATTGACAGCCTGCTGGTATGACCAAAGTGCAGAGAGGTCTGTTCTTAGTCTTGTCAGGTATTGTCTAGTTTTACTTGCAGTCTTGATAAAACCTGAAAAGGAAGCTTCCGAATTGTTTATATTCTGTGTCCGTCTATACAGCAAACTTAGTGACAGTTATAAACAAACCACACTGTAATAGACAGCAAATGTACATTTAACTATTTCAACAACCAAAAAAAAATTATTTTTTTAACATGAAATTACTAAATGGAGCTAAAAACACTAAGTAAAAAGGTATTTTAAAAATACTCTAAACATTTTTTTAAAACCGTCAGCAACATCTGCTACAAAAGGAGAACAAAACACCCACAGTAGACATTATAAAACACATTAAAAAGTGATCACCCAAACAATTAAAGTAATTATCTAAATAAAAGATGCCCAATAGTAAACAGAGTAAATTTGGAATATATGCAAGTGTGTTCTAATAGGAATGTTTCCATGATTCTAATATTTACTCCACAGTTCTTATGATGGTACATTAGTAGCTACAGACTTTGTTTATGATTACTGGACAAGTGTATGTTATGGATAGTTATCTACCAACCTACTGGCAATGGACAAGTTCTTTTTGAGAAGAATGAAAAGAATATTACCAAATAACAGAATTACAACAACAAAAAGTCTTTATAATCCTCCCAGGGATAGATGTAAGCCATGAAAATGATCAAGAAATTAGATGCAACCGGTTTAATGTATATATATAATATATATATATATATATATATATATATATATATATATATATATATATATATATATATTATATATATATATATATATATATATATATATATATATATATAAATGGGAAGGAATAGATTGTAGAACTTTGTGACAAATGGCAAGACTGATTGAAAAAATACAAAAGTAACCATAACTCTTTGAGTCCCAAGGAATACATCATATGTTCATAGGTTCCTACCTAGAAGCCCAATGAACGCATGATGCACCGACTTTATGACTCTCTTTACTACCCCCTAGGCCTGTGATGCTAAACCAGGGACTCAAAGAGTTAAGGTCAGATGGGACAGGTTATTGTAACAGTGATAAAAGATAAGTTTGAAATTTAGCATAAAACTGTGCCAATGTTTGCAACTGCTCCTGATAATAATTTGGAATTATGGGATTAAATCTTAAAATGTTCAGCAATAGTGATAAAAAGATGAGTTTTAACTTTTGCACATGACTGTGTCAATGTACGCAATAGCTCTAGATGATGAACCAGAATGATGAGACTAAATCTTTACACCTATATCATAAATTGCTCTTGATAATAAACCAGAATGAAGAGATTAAATCTTTACACCTATATAATAAAATGCTCTTGATAATAAACCGGAATGAAGAGATTAAATCTTTACATTTATATCATAAATTGCTCTTGATAATAAACCGGAATGAAGAGATTAAATCTTTACAACTAAATCATCACATAACAAGTCCTTTACAGAATATCACATCCCTTCTGAAAGACACAGTGACTCGCATGCTCTTCAGCACGTTCTCTTCAAAGGTTCTGCCTCTCTTTCTCGGTTAGATGTCTTCTATTACTGTTCTTTAAAAGCCACTGCAATGTGTGAAATAGCCAAAGATTTCCGTTTCTTAGATGCTGCTTAACAAGCGAGTTTTCTTTTGATGGGGTGATATTTTGGAATGTCATAATTTCTTTGTTTCTTGGTCCACTGTATTCTAAGACAAAAGCAACAACACATGTGACAAACGATGAAAATTTAGCACACAACAGTGTCAATGTTCACTTGTAGGCATTTGCTCATGATAATAATCTGGAACAATGAGATTAAATCATTACATTCAAAGACGAGCTAGTTTATTCCATGTGCAGATTTTTTTAGAATGTCATAACTTTTTTGTTTCTTGATCCACTGTATTCTAAGTCAACAGTAACAACATCAGTGACAAACAATGACAAATTAGCACACAATAGTGTTAATGTATGCATTTGCTCTTAACAATAATCTGGAATGATGAGAACAAATCATTACATTCGCAGACAGTGATAAAATATGAGTCTGAATTTAGGACATGACCATGTGGATTGTTGCTTTTGCTCTTGATAATAATCTGGAGTGATAAGATTAATTCTTTACATTTACAGAAACAGTGATTACAAAATGAGTTTGAAGTTTGATTGTGTCAATATTTGCAATAGCTCCTGATAATAATTTGAAATGATGAGATTAAATCTTTACATTTATAGAAACAGTGATTAAAAAATGAGTTTGAAGTTTAGCACATGACTGTGGATGGTTGCTAATGCTCTTGATAAGATTCTGGAATGGTGAGATTAATTCTTTACATTTACAGAAACAGTGTCTAAGAAATGAGTTTGAAGTTTAGTGCATGACTGTGTCAATATTTTCAATTGCACTTGATAATAATTTGGAATGATGAGATTAAATCTTTACATTCTTAGAAACAGTGTCAAATGATGCAAATTTAGTATATGAGTGTGTCAATGCACACAAAGACATTAGCTGCAGCCGGATATGGTCATACAACATGTAACAAATTCAAATAGAAAATTTAAAAAAAAAAAATGAGTTATCTTCTCATTTGCTCCCTTCTTACACTGAATGCAACAAACAGGATAGGTACAGAAAGATACTAGAAATAGTGGGTGACTACTGTTAAGCTGATTTGAAGTATGACTGAACACAAAAAAAGCAGCTAGGTAATTAGCGATAAGAAAAGACACAGAAACACAATAAAACAAATAAAACAATAATACTTTACCAAATTTTTTTTACAACTGTAAATACTACCTGTATATACTACTTCTGCTGTGTAGACAGAGATTTGGGGTGGGTGAGGGTAGGATGGGGGCAGCTGAGCCTGAGGATTTAGGGCCACAGGGCTAGTGCTGTCGCTACAGATTGCAGCACAAGTTAGGATTTTATATTCTGCCACCCACAGAAAAAAATACATCTTACTGAGAAACTGAACCAATGTTTACTGCACGAGAGTCCAGCATTCTTAATCATCTGGCCAGCCGCTACTCTTCACCACAGACACAAAATAAAAGGCACTGTTTGTTTCGTTTTTGTTTTCTTCTTCTTCTACTGTTCAGATCTTGTGTGTGAGATCATTTGATTTTGCTTGGCTGTGTCTCCGTAGAGTGACTGGCTGCTTGCTGAGATAATCAAGCAAAGCACCAACACTTCAATTTTAAAGTATTACTTAGTGTTATCAACCCAAAGTGTCAAATGCTACTAGAAATATGCCCCCCTCCCCCCCCGAACGCCTCATATAAACAGCAAAAGTTTAGACAATCAGCACTAACACTCTAATTTTCAAGTACTGCTTAGTGTTATCAACCCAAAGTGTCAAATGTTACAAGAAACACCCCCCATATAAACGTGAAAAGTTTAGACAATCAGGGACAGGTAGCATTTATTTGGCTGTATGTAGAGATTATTAGGATTTATAACTGACTCCTTGAGTATGAAAGTGCATGAAGCGGGAAAGCTGGCGAGAGACCGAGTTTCTTTCAAGCAGACCGTGATAACAGCGACGTTCTGCAAAGGACCTGCTACATCATGATGATGATGTAGAGATTGGATGCAGGTAATTTTAAAGTGAACAATTCCTTCTAAAAAATATATTTACTAATTTAGAAAAAGGCCCTAAAATCTGAAAGTCCTTTAATTTAACTGATAAGTTAAAAATCTGGCCAAGTAAATAAAAAATTCACTTTTCGATAAAATGCCAAGTAAACAAAGTCATGAACTGTTTTCATAATATACAGTATAAAAAACATTTTTTTTTTACTATGGCTGTTGTTGTCCTGGTAAAGGATGTATATGCACAGATAAACTTAGCACCATTTCTTAAATGAGACTACAATGTTTTCTGTTTCAGTAAAACATTAAATATATAACATCATTTTCTCATACATGTTCTCCTCTTAATAGAAAAAGTGGCACAAGTATAGTATAAAGGACAAAAACATTATACATAAACTTCTTCAACCATCAGGTTTGTCCACAAAATCATCATCCTCTTCATTCATCACATCCAACAGGTCCTCATCAAGTACAAGGCGGTACATGCTGTCAAACATCTTCTTCCTCTGAAGGTTGCTGACCACACTGTCCTCCTCCTCCTTATACTGTGAATCCTCATCTAGAGATGATTCCCGCAGCACTCTTGAGCTTCCATCTGTATCACTGTAGTCATTACCACCGGAACCTGCATCTCCAACCCGGTCTCCCGGTGTGGTTAAAAATTCTAAAGTATCATCTTCCAGTTTCACATTGTCTTTTCTTTTCAGGCTATTGTCTCTTTGTGTAGAATTGTGCTGCATTGTGTTTGATGAATCCGAACCTGTGTCATATTTTGCAGTTACCTTTTCTTCATGAATACGCCCACTGCTTTCAAATGATTTTTCTGAATCTGGAGACATCAGATCTGATGTGGTCAACAACTCTCTAGATTCAGACTCTCTGTTTATCTCCACCCCTGAGTCGAAGCTCACTGATTCAGGAATGGCCACACCTCTAGTGTCCTCGACTGCAAGAAAAGACCTGGACTTTGGCTTTTGGACTTCCTCAGGGCTGTAGTCCTCCAAGATGACAGGAGCCACATCCTCTGCTGAAGCTTGCCGTGTTGTATCTGCACAGATGTCCTCATCGGAGCTGGACAGGTCACTCATGGTAGCACTGAAGGATGCTCCACAAGATGGGCTGGCTGCAGATGTCAGTTTGAATAATGAGCCCGCTGAATGGCCGACCTCATCCCTGGTTTGGACACCCACTGCTTTCATGATAGTGTCCAGCTGGTGCTTGTAGTCTAGGTGACCAGCAACCTAGAATAAAACAGATTAACAAAACAGTCATAGGTAATGAATAAAACAAATGAATCAATCATTAAATGGCATGACTGAACTTGGGACATTCCGCTACGTCCCCCTCCCTCAGTAGCCAATGAAAAGCCCCTGTACTGATGATGTCAGTTGCAATGTGATTATAGGATCACCTGTTTTTGGCTCTTGCAGGTAGAAAATCCCCCAGACTCTGTGCTCATGCTCAGTTGCATCATTCTCGCCAGACACGGATGCTCTGCCTGTTGTACTGTTTATTTGATCCTAGAGAGCTTTTACCCCATCTACTTTATCATGTAGTGGTCGCTCAATGACCAGAGGGCAGCAGCAACTAATCACCCAGCTCATTACCACTTATTCATGAATATCTCGGACAAACAAATTCACAATATACCCCCCCCCCCTTCCGATCCGAAGGATATGTGTTCGTTTCACAAACACATCGTCCAATTCATGAGTGCAATTATTACAAAGATTCCCGAGGACTGTTGCTGGAGCCATGGAGTTCATGCTTTGTGAAACAGTCTCAGCAGTTGGCTTGCATTCTGCAGAGTTGAGTCAAGAATTGACATCACAGCACTCAGGGCATTCCCACATGTGCTCCGTCCTCATCTTCAGCAGCCAGCGCAGAGTTCCAATACTGATAGTACCGGTCACAATCTGGTTATATGTCCGTCTTGCCTTTCCTCAGAGTTTAGTGAGCCGGCCAGACCCTCTGGCTACACCCAGGTACTTCATTCTCTCCAGGCCATAATAATCTTCTTTCTCTACTGATTCTGTTGCTTGTTCCCACAGGGCCTTGACCACTCTGCCTTGTCATTTATCAGTTCACCACCCACTGGTACAGATCCAGCCAATCTGTCTGCCTGTTCATTACCCACTACGACGGCATGGCCTGGAGAAAAGATCTGAAGTATGCTTACTACCTGTGACCTTTCTTCAGTGCAGGGAGAGGCTGAGCCATATAGGATGATCCCAAAGCAATAAAGCGGGAACCTTCAAGCATGAACCACCACAAGCACTACACAGAAATTCTTCAGTAGTGAATCACATCAACAAATTCATATAAATTCTGCAATCATAAACAAGAGGATGTACAGCACCACACTGACTCCTTACATCAAACTGGCACCAAGTATGTTTTGAAAATAAACACCGTGAAAACTCTGAGGTAATGACGTTTGGTAGGAAACATAATATCATGAACGTTCATGTTAACGGCACTACAATTAAACAAGTACGAGAAGTCACATATTTAGGAAGCATTTTTACAGAGGATGGCAGACTCGAAAGAGAGATAGAAGCCAGAGTATAGAAGGCAAATGCTGTCACCTACCAGTTAGCTCACTACCATTGCTTAGACACCCAATTAGCTCCCTTCCAGCAAAACAACAAATGATTATCATAATCTATATCCCTACTTTATGTTATTAATGTCAAACATGGACATTGAATAGGGCACTAGAACAGAAAATAACTACATGTGAAATGCGCTGTCTCTACAAGGTCACTATCTATCAACACAAGAAGAGACAAGAGTTATGAATACCAGCATAGTGAGAAAGTTGTAATAAGAGTATGTGTCTGGATTATAATGAAGAAAAGAATGAAATGGTTCAGCCATCTAGTGAGAATGTAGCCAGGCCAGACTGCATATGAGACTTTTTACAGCAGAACATCTGGGAGGAAGATGAGAGGAAGATCAAGAAAGAGGTGGATAAATGGTGTAGCCACAAAACCTGCAAAAAAGATGAACAAATCTAGCATCCAAGCCACCCCAGTAAACAAATACAGAAAACCATGACCCTGGGCTACAACCTGGTATTAGTAAGACCACAAGAGAAGAAGAATCATTAACTACAAATAAATTCTTAAATTAAGAACCACATAGAAATGCTTCAACTAAGAACCCATAACAAGAACTACTCTGGGACAAAAACTATGCCAAGATTGAACTTACCACATCACTAAGGTCAATATTATGCATCCTTCTATCAGCCCAATTGATTGGACGAAGGCCGGCTATGCTCAGCTGTACTGATGATGTCCTGTACAGAAACTTCAAGAGCCAGTCTCCCCTGTTGCAGAAGAAAATATTGTTTCAAAAAATGTCAAAAACAATGTGTTTTTTTTAAAACCTAGTTTGCATATCTCTTACAGACAAAGGTGCATCGCAGGGGAACCCTAGCTTTTACTGGCTGTTTGGGGCTGTACAAGGCAATTATACATTCAGCAGTTTTATTTCTGAAAATGACATTCATACAAGTGTATAACTGAAGCAGATGACTTTAAACCTGATATGTCAGGATTGTAAAACTGCATCAACAACCCCCTAAGCCAGAATTCTAAAAATTTTCAAATTAGTTATATGTGTTTCCAGCTAGGCTTTGCAGATGCAAAATTACTTATTTCTGGACGGAGAGTCTAACGGTTCCATTGCCCAGCTACTGGGATGAGTGCTTGAATGTTTTTTTTTTAAGTGTGTGTGTTCCCGAGTGTGTTTTTAACAACATAAAAATCGGAAGATTCAGAATGGCGTGCACTTTTGTGGGTACAATGCCAGCTTTAATGACTGATCATCTGTGTCAACAGTGTCTGGTGTGGGCCCTGTTAGTACTGGCACACACGGCAGCTGCCTCATGCATTTTTACTTTGTGTGTGCAAGCCTCAAGTTTTTCCCTAGTTTCCAAATGGGGCTGTTAAGAACATTTAATGAGATCCCCACTGGCACAATAATGGAAAAGTTATGGGGCAACCCATCAGTACAATAATTCTTAACTTACCCCATGACGTCACGGGAGACATTCAAATAATTTCCAGGGTGGTAAGGTTAGGGGGATTTTTCCCTTTTAGAGTAAATCGCAAAACCGTGCGCTTGTTGGCACCTCATATGACGTGTTTTTACCTCGCGTCAGCAGTCTTCATCTTTGCCGCGTCTGGTTGCAGCAGTTTTCATCTTTTTTGCCGTTCGTTCCAGCCATGAATTTTCTACAATTAGTAGCATCTGTACAAGAAAAGGAGACCTGCACTGCCTTCCTGCAACAGCACGGCATTCTGCACAGAACGAGACATTGCAGAAACAACCATCAGATAGATGGTGTAATATCGCTGTCGGAAAGACACGGCCGTTGGCGGTGTCGAATGTCCACCTGTCGTCTGGTCCTACCTGTACGGCAAATTGTGGACATCTTTCCAGCGACTATACCGCCACCGCCGAGAGTATCCCAAGCGCTGCTACACACCTTCCTCCATTTAATTTGCTTATGAGTCCCAGTCATCTAGTTTAGCCTCCCTTTGCTCCGCGTTATTCGGAGGATAGTTAAAAACATAATTTACATTTAATTTTAAAAAAAAACAACAACAACATCAACAACTTACAAAAAAAAAAAAAGGTCACGTAGGGATTGAAGGCAGCACCTTTCCTTTATAAGGCGGATATGATATAAACTACGCTACACATTCACATGACAAAATAATATAAAATACATGACCAGTATTGTACACCGGGCAACTGCGCATCAACAAGTAGCCGACAGCGCACCAACAGACAGATATATGCCACACCAAAAAACACTAGGAGAAAAACGACAGCAGCAGCTGTGGAATTCCCACAGATTCCCTGTTTGGGGTAAGTAAAAAATGTTGTACCCAACCCATCTGCAGTGATGTTGGAACCCAGATTGATGACTAAAAAAAAAAGTTATCTGTAAGAAATAATTACTGACGGAATATAAGTATTCCTGAACTTCTAACTTTTATTTCCTAACGGAGCAAAGGATCTCAACCAACTTACTCCCAGCCCTTTCTAGATTTATTTATGAAACACTGTCTTCTTCTGCATTTGACCCCAAGAGAGTGACTGGCCTGTTGTGTTATGGTTTAAAACCAGGATGGTGTGGAGGCACAAACAGATCATTACGGTCTGAGGAGAATGGCGCTGAAGGAAGTTACCAGGGGATCTGGCCAACACTCAACGGAAAGGTGAGACAGATGTACATTCAGTCAGATACAAGTACCATCGGAATTCGCTTGCTGCTGAAGATGGGGACCGAGCGCTAATGGGAGTGTTCCGAGTGCTATGATGTTGACCCCTTTTACAACATTAAAACCAGGATGACTTTCAGCTCAACACATCAGATTTTAGCGAATCCTTAATAATTTGTGTCTTATGACATGCTTACTGAGGGGGACAGAGTATATTATTTTTTTCTTTCTCAAATGAAAAATGTCGGAACCCACATGGGAATGACAGACTGGAGTTTGCAGCTCAAGATTTCAATGGAATGAGGTATCCAGTCAAATTTCCATACCTCTTGGCATATTGAGCTAATGATGTTAGCCTGCAGTTTTGAAGAACAAATGTCACTTGATGGGTGATGTGATCAGTATCATACTGGCCCCACTTACTTCCCACAACAGTTCCTGGCAGCTATTTAAGGTTGAGTAAACCTGAGAGAACACTGTGGTGAATTGAAAGATCAACGGTGTAGAAGGGGCAGAGGCAGACCAATAGAGACAATACTTGACGCCCTGAAGTGACGGCATGGTGGAATATCATCAGTGGAAATGATTCAAGAATGAATGTTCAACCCACCACCCAACCAGAAGCGCACAATGAGAGATAAACACCCAGTGACACAAGTGCCACCAATTCAGATGAGAATCACCGAGGCGAAAGTCCCAGAAACTCTGTTGAACCGTTAGGTTTATTATATTAGAGGCCCCCAACAACAGCCGGAGTGGAGCTTTAAAATAATGGAAAAGTACGCCTCATAATGTCGGCTCTGTGGCTAAGTCGATGCAAACGCTTCGTAATGCCGGGATGCCGGGTTCGATCCCAGCTGCGGGCCATGCGCCTTGTGTTGGTTTCGACAGTGGTATCAAGAAAGCCGACCATCCAGAAAGCAATGGCAAACTACTGGACGTAAATTTGCCTAGAAAAACCACACAACAGTCAGGGGCTGTTGAGGTTGGTCTGCAACGTCCTGTAAAGGATACGCAACTAACCTAACGCCTCATAATAGGGAAGCTGCAGTAACTGATTCAAAAAAATACCAAGGACTGAGATCCGTGGAGAGATGTGAGTGCCTGCACCGCTGGGCATGCATTCTTCACTTTACCACCAAGTGTTGAATGACAATTTCTCATACATTTCTTACCACTCTGTTCATGTAAGCAACAAACTAACAACAACTGGGCCCACACAGTATCGTACATTATCTATACTCAGAAAAAGAGATGAAATACTTACCGACAGTAGCCATTGACAATTTTCCCTGCCACAACTCGAGAGAAGTTTTCCCAAACTTTTGGGTCACCAGTAGCTGGTGTGCCCAGCAAGATGACATCTTCCACTATACCTTCGCTGCCTGAGAATAAAAACAAGATCTTAAGTGAGAGGTTCTATCACTGTCATATCACGACACCTTCTGGTAATTTTTGCTGTTTTCTCTGCTACCCCTGTCAGCATCTGGTTACTTCAGCTTTCTTCCAGATTACTTCTACAGGGTCTCCTAAACTTACACCAAGTTCTGTTTTGACTAACAGGTCCAACTAGTAATTAGTAGAATTTATAGTTAACATAATTTTCATTCAAATGGATTACAAAAACTGAATACAAAATAGAAAATTTCAATCTAGGTAGGTACACATAATTATTACACATAATGTGAAAAATACATATATGCATGCTATTGTACGCAAAATTACAAACTGAAATTACTATTTTTTGTGTTTTTAGTGATGGCAAATGCGGATGGTCGAAGGTCAAGTGGGTGTAAATGTTTTCTTCTTCTGTGTTTACCCTTAAAAGGGTGGTTGGTGCACTTTGTTGTGGCTTACAGCTAGGCTGGTGATACTGTTCCTTTCAGCCCAACATCCACTTTTGGCAAAACTTAAAAAGTTATTTTTTATGACAAGCTTAGTAGGGTTAGTGGGTGTGCATTTGTTCCCATCTCCAAACTATTGAATGTCTTGCTAAGAGAGAAATCAGAGCCACACGAGCAAATTTATCATATCTAGAACAAAAAAGCCTGACTGACTCAAACTTGCAGCATTAAAACTCTTAGCCTGATATGGGACGTCTTATATTAATCGATCACTGCATAGGAAAATTTAGAAAGGTGTAGTCTGGCAACTGCTGGTATCAACAGCAATAACAGAATTTTAAAAAAAAGATGGCTATATGGGAAAAGGGAGTAAAAGAGACTACATAAATGCAAAATAACATTACCACAAGCTATGCAAAATAAGTATGACATTAACACAAGTCATGCAATCTGACTTTAACACAAGCCATGCAAGCTGACATAAACACAAGCCATGCAAGCTGACATTAACACAAGTCATGCAATCTGACA
Organism: Candidula unifasciata; assembly: GCA_905116865.2. NCBI lineage: Eukaryota > Metazoa > Mollusca > Gastropoda > Stylommatophora > Geomitridae > Candidula > Candidula unifasciata. Next base: position 28,461 of record CAJHNH020004736.1, read on the forward strand.
TTAACACAAGCCATGCAAGCTGACATAAACACAAGCCATGCAAGCTGACATTAACACAAGTCATGCAATCTGACAATAATGCAAGCCATGCAACCTGACAATAACACAAGCCATGCAATCTGACATAAACGTAAGCCATGCAATCTGATATTAACACAAGCCATGCAATCTGACATTAACGCAAGCCATGCAATCTGACAATAACACAAGCCATGCAATTTGACATTATTGCAAACCATACAATCTGACATTAAATACGAGCCATACTGACAGACAGGAAACTACATCTAACTCTTCTCTGCAATGTCTGACAGCATAAGCAGTAAGGTAAAAGAAGATCTTGCTTTGCCATCTCACATGACCACCTCACATGAACACCACACATGACCACCTCAGATGACCACCACACATGACCACCACACATGACCACCTCACATGACCACCACACATGACCACCACACATGACCACCTCACATGACCACCTCACATGACCACCACACATGACCACCACACATGATCACCACACATGATCACCAAACATGACCACCACTCTCAGACTAGGTCTGTGATTGTGTCGCACTTATGCCAGCCAGGTAATTATTTAGTCTCCATTCCCAGCAAAGTTTGACAGTCAGCACTTCACTGTCAAGGTTATTTCTCCATATCCAAAACATCAAGACCATCTATGTCCATTTTCTCTGTAAACACAAGCTCACCTTATACTGATTTATTTATCTTAACTTGGATATTTATAGACAGCGGACCCAAGATTTTCACAGTTGTAGTAACTTCTTCTGCTTTCATCCATAATAGGGATATTGGCACGCTGCGGTTTATAGCCAGGCCGTGATGTTTGTGTCTTTCAGCCCAACACATCCGATTTCAGAATATCTTTACTGCATAGACTTTACAACATGCTTGGACTATTCCCACCCCTACCCCAGGAATAAGGCCTCAGAACCCATGCTGGGAATATTAGCAGTAAGAAAGATGACAGACAAAAACTCTCAAGAAAAAAGTCTGTTTGAAGTCACCCATGACAAAGAACAGTATTTCCTGAGATGGTAGGCAGCGTTACCTTTTCTTCTTGACAGTTCCTCGAGGCAATAGAAGAGAACTCTGGCGCCGAGACTGAAACCAATGAGAGTCACAGGTCTGTTACCCTAGAGAATAATAGGAAAAATACTTTGGTAAAAAAGTTTGTTTTTGGTTTGTTTGTTTTTTGTTGCTTTTTTTAATAATTGTGTCCATCTTCTATTGTTAATAATGCTATGAAGTCTGTTCTCTAACCAAATGCAGTTAGAAGCCTCCTGGCATAATAAGAGAGAGAGAGAGGGATGCAGCGGGAAATGTTTGTGGGCTCTGGGTGCTATTCAAAACTAGGGGAAAAAAAGGATATGGAAGAAAACTGAACAGTATGAGAGACATAGAAGAAAACTGAACAGTATGAGAGACATAGAAGAAAACTGAACAGTATGAGAGACAGAAGAAAACCGAACAGTATGGGAGACATAAAAGAAAACTGACAGTATGAGAGACATAGAAGAAAACTGAACAGTATGAGAGACATAGAAGAAAACTGAATAGTATGAGAGACATAGAAGAAAACTGAACAGTATGAGAGACATAGAAGAAAACTGAACAGTATGAGAGACATAGAAGAAAACTGACAGTATGAGAGACATAGAAGGAAACTGACAGTATGAGAGACAGAAGAAAACTGAACAGTATGGGAGACAGAAGAAAACTGAACAGTATGAGAGACAGAAGAAAACTGAACAGTATGGGAGACAGAAGAAAACCGAACAGTATGGGAGACATAAAAGAAAACTGAACAGTATGAGAGACATAGAAGAAAACTGAACAGTATGAGAGACATAAAAGAAAACTGAACAGTATGAGAGACATAGAAGAAAACTGACAGTATGAGAGACAGAAGAAAACCGAACAGTATGAGAGACATAGAAGAAAACTCAACAGTATATGAGAGACATAGAAGAAAACTGAACAGTATGAGAGACATAGAAGAAAACTGAACAGTATGGGAGACATAGAAGAAAACTGAACAGTATGAGAGACATAGAAGAAAACTGAACAGTATGGGAGACATAGAAGAAAACTGAACAGTATGAGAGACATAGAAGAAAACTGAACAGTATGAGAGACATAGAAGAAAACTGAACAGTATGGGAGACATAGAAGAAAACTGAACAGTATGGGAGACATAGAAGAAAACTGAACAGTATGGGAGACATAGAAGAAAACTGAACAGTATGGGAGACATAGAAGAAAACTGAACAGTATGAGAGACATAGAAGAAAACTGAACAGTATGAGAGACATAGAAGAAAACTGAACAGTATGAGAGACATAGAAGAAAACTGAACAGTAGGGGAGACATAGAAGAAAACTGAACAGTATGGGAGACATAGAAGAAAACTGAACAGTATGAGAGACATAGAAGAAAACTGAACAGTATGAGACACAGAAGAAAACTGAACAGTATGAGAGACATAGAAGAAAACTGAACAGTATGAGAGACATAAAAGAAAACTGAACAGTATGAGAGACATAGAAGAAAACTGACAGTATGAGAGACAGAAGAAAACCGAACAGTATGAGAGACATAGAAGAAAACTCAACAGTGTATGAGAGACATAGAAGAAAACTGAACAGTATGAGACATAGAAGACATATGAAGAAAAAGAAAACTGAACAGTATGAGAGACAGAAGAAGAAAAAACAGTGAACAGACATGAAGAAAACTGAACAGTATGAGAGAAGAAGAAAACTGAACAGTATGAGAGACATAGAAGAAAAACTGAACAGTATGAGAGACATAGAAGAAAACTGAACAGTATGAGAGACACAGAAGAAAAACTGAACAGTATGAGAGACATAAAAGAAAACTGAACAGTATGAGAGACATAGAAGAAAACTGAACAGTATGAGAGACATAGAAGAAAACTGAACAGTATGAGAGACATAGAAGAAAACTGAACAGTATGAGAGACATAGAAGAAAACTGAACAGTATGGGAGAGAGACATAGTAAGAAAACTGAACAGTATGAGAGATAGAAGAAAACTGAACAGTATGAGAGACATAGAAGAAAACTGAACAGTATGAGAGACAGAAGAAGAAAACTGAACAGTATGAGAGATAGAAGAAAACTGAACAGTATGAGAGACATAGAAGAAAACTGAACAGTATGAGAAAGAAGAAAACGAACAGTATGAGAGACATAGAAAGAAAACTGAACAGTATGAGAGACATAGAAGAAAACTGAACAGTATGAGAGACAGAAAGAAAACTGAACAGTATGAGAGACATACATAGAAAGTATATGAAACATAGAAGAAAACTGAAACAGTATGAGAGACATAGAAGAAAACTGAACAGTATGAGAGACATAGAAGAAAACTGAACAGTATGAGAGACATAGAAGAAAACTGAACAGTATGAGAGACATAGAAGAAAACTGAACAGTATGAAGAAAACTGAACAGTATGAGGAGATAGAAGAAAACTGAACAGTATGGGAGACATAGAAGAAAACTGAACAGTATGAGAGACATAGAAGAAAAACTGAACAGTATGAGAGACATAGAAGAAAACTGACAGTTGAGACAGTATGAGAGACAGAAGAAAACTGAACAGTATGGAGACAGTATAGAGACATAGTAAAGAAAACTGAACAGTATATGAGAGACATAGAAGAAAACTGAACAGTATGGGAGACATAGAAGAAAACGAACAGTATGAGAGACAGAAGAAAACTGAACAGTATGAGAGACATAGAAGAAAACTGAACAGATAGAGACATAGAAGAAAACTGAACATATGAGAGACATAGAAGAAAAACTGAACAGTATATGAGAGACATAGAAGAAAACTGAACAGTATGAGAGACAGAAGAAAACTGAACAGTATGGGAGACATAGAAGAAAACTGAACAGTATGAGAGACATAGAAGAAAACTGAACAGTATGAGAGACATAGAAGAAAACTGAACAGTATGAGAGACATAGAAGAAAACTGAACAGTATGAGAGACATAGAAGAAAACTGAACAGTATGAGAGACATAGAAGAAAACTGAACAGTATGAGAGACA
>CAJHNH020004737.1:0-25000 GCA_905116865.2 Candidula unifasciata
TAGATAGATGAGATAGATAGATGAGATAGATAGATGAGATAGATAGATGAGATAGATAGATGAGATAGATAGATGAGATAGATAGATGAGATAGATAGATGAGATAGAAAGATGAGATAGAAAGATGAGATAGAAAGATGAGATAGAAAGATGAGATAGAAAGATGAGATAGAAAGATGAGATAGAAAGATGAGATAGAAAGATGAGATAGAAAGATGAGACAGATAGATAGATAGATGAGATAGATAGATAGATAGATAGATAGATAGATAGATAGATAGATAGATAGATATGAGATAGATAGATATGAGATAGATAGATATGAGATAGATAGATATGAGATAGATAGATATGAGATAGATAGATATGAGATAGATAGATATGAGATAGATAGATATGAGATAGATAGATATGAGATAGATATAGAGATAGATAGATAGATAGATAGATAGATAGATAGATAGATAGATAAGATGAGATAGAAAGATGAGATAGAAAGATGAGATAGAAAGATGAGATAGAAAGATGAGACAGATAGATAGATAGATGAGATAGATAGATAGATAGATAGATAGATAGATAGATAGATAGATAGATAGATAGATAGATAGATAGATAGATAGATAGATAGATAGATAGATAGATAGATAGATAGATAGATAGATAGATAGATAGATAGATAGATAGATAGATAGATAGATAGATAGATAGATAGATAGATGAGATAGATAGATGAGATAGATAGATGAGATAGATAGATGAGATAGATAGATGAGATAGATAGATGAGATAGATAGATGAGATAGATAGATAGATAGATAGATAGATAGATAGATAGATAGATAAATAGATAGATAGATAGATAGATAGATAGATAGATAGATAGATAGATAGATAGATAGATAGATAGATAGATAGATAGATAGATAGATAGATAGATAGATAGATAGATAGATAGATAGATAGATAGATAGATAGATAGATAGATAGATAGATAGATAGATAGATAGATAGATAGATGATAGATAGATAGATAGATAGATAGATAGATAGATAGATAGATGAGATAGATAGATGAGATAGATGAGATAGATAGATAGAGATAGATAGATAGATAGATAGATAGATAGATAGATAGATAGATAGATAGATAGATAGATAGATAGATAGATAGATAGATAGATAGATAGATAGATAGATAGATAGATAGATAGATAGATAGATAGATAGATAGATAGATAGATAGACAGACAGACAGACAGACAGACAGACAGACAGACAGACAGACAGACAGACAGACAGACAGACAGACAGACAGACAGACAGATAGATAGATAGATAGATAGAGAGAGAGAGAGAGAGAGAGAGAGAGAGAGAGAGAGAGAGAGAGATAGATAGATAGATAGATAGATAGATAGATAGATAGATAGATAGATAGATAGATAGATAGATAGATAGATAGATAGATAGATAGATAGATAGATAGATAGATAGATAGATAGATAGATAGATAGATAGATAGATAGATAGATAGATAGATAGATAGATAGATAGATAGATAGATAGATAGATAGATAGATAGATAGATAGATAGATAGATAGATAGATAGATAGATAGATAGATAGATAGATAGATATATAGATAGATGGACTTCCTTGAAACCGTATGTTAGCCATGTTATATTACTTAATCTGATTTTAATTTAGGCTCTATGTTTTCCATCTTCTTCCTTCTTCAATGTCTGCTCATGCCACTATGCGTCGCAGTCCATCACACCACCGGCAGCCGAGCCAGGGCGCGCTCAGTCGCTTGATGTGGCGTGATGCTTGGCAGTCTTAAGGTGTTAGTGTCTCCTTCAATCCATGTGCTTCTTGGTCTACCCCTGCCTCTTGATGTTTCGACTTTCAGTTTGTACGCTCTTGCTGCTGGCATCGTTGGTTTCATTCTCATCAAATGGCCAAATCACTTCATTCTTTCTTTCTCGATAAATTTGACGATGGGTGTTGTTTCAACAGTTTATGTGATCACGTCGTTTCTCACTCAATGTCTTCTGGTTTTATTCACAGCCATTCTGAACATCTCATCTCACAGGTGGTTAGTTTTCTTTTGTCAATGTCTAAGTCTGACATTAGTAACCTAAAGTCGGTATAAATATTGTATTTATAATAGGTCTTTTTGTCTCTGTTGGGATAGCAGGGTGTTTGAAAATGTAAGTAAGGTGGTGCGTCACACTGTTGGCTTGTGGCGTTTTCGTTTCTATGTCTGTCTATTTTACCATTGTGTGTAAAGATGCTTCCCAAGTATTTTTTATTCATTGAATTTTTTCCCATCGACTGTTGTGAAATATCGAACATATGTATATTAACAAACACTGATATGAATGTATCTATATCATTTTTTTTACCATAATCTTATTGTGCGATGTGTATTCGCACATTTGATGAAGTATCAATGCCCTCCGAGAAATGGGAAGGATAGAGGACTTTGGTGGCAGTGAATCCACATCACTAGCCAGAATGGCAGACTTGGGAATTAAGATCGGCACAGCAAAAAACGAGACGCACACCAGCTACGCCAGAAGACTTGTTAATCAACATAGAACTGGTACTATTAGCCATCGGACGTTGGGGTTCATACTGAGGGGAGGATCTGAGCACCTATGGACATGTCCGGAGTGCAATGAGGATAACCCAACTAACTAACTAACTAACTAACTAATCCCAAAGCGATATGTCTCATGGAATTCGCATTGCCTTCGTTAAGGCTATTAAAAATAATGGCAAGATATGGAGTAAGCGAACACCTCATCGAAGTGTGCAAAAGTTTATACAGGGATTGCAGAAGTGTAGTTAGAATAAATCAGGGAACATCTCATCCTTTCACAGTGACATCGGGAGTAAGACAGGGGTGTGTCTTATCACCACTGCTGTTAATCACCTACATCGACAGTATATGCAAGAATGCCAAGCCCATGAATGAAGATCTTAGTAAGATCAACGAATTACTCTTTGCAGATGACCAGGCCTTGATAGGAGATACAGCCATGAAATTGCAATAACATCCATGAATGAAGAATGTAAAACAAATAATATGAGAATCAACACTGAAAAGACAGAAGTAATGTCAATAGGAAAAAAGAAGACAGATCTAAACATAGCAATAGAATACAAAGGCATTAAACAGGCATCTGAGTTTAAATATCTGGGAACTACATTTACCGAAGATGGGAAATTGGATAAAGAAATTGACATTAGATGCAGTAAAGCAAACCAAGTATTGGGACAGCTAGCCCCCCTCTTACAGCATAAGACAATCCCAATCAGCACAAAGAGACATCTTATTCAAAGCATATTTATTCCAACTCTGTACTACCAGTGCCAGACATGGTCACTAACAACAAACCATAAAAGAAAATTAGTAACCACGGAAATGAGATGTCTGAGAAGGGCTGTAGGAGTGACCATAAGAGATGAGATCAGGAATGAGATCATAAGAGAACAAGTCGGCACAGAACCAATTCTGGATTACATACAAAGACAGCAAGTCAAATGGTTTGCCCACTTAGAGAGAATGCCTTGTGACACCATACCATACAAAGCATACATGGAAAGAGAAGAAGGACGTAGAGCACGGGGTAGACCAAGAACAATATGGAAGGATAACATCAGAGAAACTCTACAACAGCACGATGTGCATATGGTCGAGGCAGCCAGAAGAGCTAGAAACAGAACCTTATATCTCCCTCGACACCCACAGCGGTAAAAGAGGAAGTGAAGAAGAAGAAAAAGAAGAAGGCTATGGATAATCTGAAGCGCACTGAACTAATAAGACCACACTGTGCGTTAGCGGTATGAAAAAAAAAAAAAAAACTAACGAAAGTGTGGATGGGTCAGAGAATAGAACTTATCGGTTTTGTTTGGTGAATATTTAGTGCACATTAGTGTCTTGTTGTGTCAGGCAATGTTTGGATTTGGGGCTGGTTTACTGACTGATTATGTGTTTGGTTGATCGTTTGAATGATTGATATGTAGATCATCGAGTGGTTAGTTGATCGAATCGTTAGTTAATCGATTACTAGGCTAGTTACTTAATTGCTTGATGGGTTGGTTTGTTGGTTTTGTTGGTTTAGCCATAAACTGTTTAATTGAATGATTGATTGCCTGGTTGACTGTGTACTTCAATGATTGATTAGCTGCTTGACTTGGTCTGGTTACTTATGAGTTTTTTTTTTTTTTTTATTATTTGCGTAATGTACTGATCAGTTTCCATGAATGCAGAATAAAAGAAAGAGAGCAGAAAAAACACATACTCAAATCGAAATAATTAAGAAAAAACTATAGTTACCACACTAGGAATGAAAACTTGATCGCACAAGGGTTGACAGTGAGATAACATTCTTCATTACACATAAAGCATTACAGACAACTTACTGTTAACTTAAATTAGGCATTAACGCTAATTAAATACATTGTGTGCAAATTATATTAGTTGTAGCAAACAGTGGCTGTAATAGTTTCAAGGGAATTTCACTGCTGTGTACTGTTGGAAAAGTACGATAATTGTACTGTGTAGACTCCAGATCCTTAGTTATCAAGTTTATCGAGTCACAATGTGGCTTTCGTAGGAACCCGCCAATCACTGATATGATATTTTCATTACGACATTTGCAGGGAAAAATGCCGTGAAGAAAATTACCCAGTGTGTTGCTTTTATTGATCATACCAAGGCATTTGATTTGGTACTTCGAAAAGGACTGTTTAATACACAGGAAGACAGTGGGTGTCTGACTGCCCCACATTACAGGAGCATTACTTAGTCGTTTCACACAGGTATAAAAGCTAAAATCAACTTTAACGGTGTAACATCAGAGGAGTTTGTAATCAACAATAAAGTGATGTAGGGATGTGTACTTGCTTCTATACTCACTTTGGAATGACAAACCACTTTGTAATATCATAAACAAAAACAAATACGCAATATAAAAGTACTTATAATACAAATCAAACATTATTTAAACATACTCTGAGAGATAGATATTTCTATGCATGTCTATGTATTTCTGTTTATTTGTATATATTTCTTTCTATCGTCACGTTTTTCTATGTGGTTGTATGCATATCTGTTCCAAACTTGCTTTACATGGTCCTAATTTGGGACGTAATATTGTGTTACGTCAAAATCCCACCCTGGCTGTCTTTGGGGGACCTATAAGAAGAAGAAGAAACTCCACAGGGGAGCATGTACAGCAGGAGTCTACCAATCATCAGTAGAAGTAACCTCTCGTCGACAAATGCTTCGGCCCACGTTTTCAGAGAGAGTGGGCCCACCTGAGTTCATGAGGCTCAGGGTTGGTTTCTCCTGCTGCACGTAAATATAAGCTATGGGCGGAAGGGGTTTCAGGGACTTGTGCATGGGCGATACTAGTCCGAATAGTCTCAGTGTCACCTGGTGTTTATCACGTGATGTGCGGTCCTGGTAGGGTTGAACGTCAGTCAGTCAGTCGTCTACTGTAAACATTTTAAAGACCGCTTTCTAGGCTAGTAGCACATCAGGAAATGATGCTAGGCTCAAATATTTACAGACCAATCGGCAATCAATAGGTGATATGGACAGTGTCATGTCTTTTCTTCTCATTGTACTTCGAATGGATAAGACCAGACTCCCCCATCAAACCCTCACGTGGACACCGGAAGGGAAATGCCAGCGGACAAGACCAAGAAAGACCCTGCGTTGAAAATTTTCGTGGGAGGCTTAACCATGGGCCTAGGAAACATTCAAGACTAAAACAGGTGGCAACGAACTGCCAGACATGGGGAGCTATGACCTTTGCCCTATGTACCGCCCTAAACACAAGAGGACAGACTAACTAACTTCTAATTACATTGCTTGACACACATTTTGGGCTGAGTCGACATGGGTGTTAGGGTCCATTTTGACGTATCAGGGAATCGAATGCATATCTATCTGCTTCTAAGTTTCAGTGTGATTATTCAGACACATTTATATAAGAATTACTTTTAAAGTTGATGCTAACTGCCTGCACAAACGCATAATCCACAGATACTCACATCCCCGGGTGTCGCTGTGGCAGAGCTGCTAGACGCTAGCCCCGGAACGGAAGATCGTGGGTTCGCTCCCTGGAAGAGCCGGACTTTTCTTCAAAAAATGACATTGGCTCCCAGGTCGACCCAGCCTTGAGTGGGTACCGGGTGCAGTCCCGGAAAGTAGAGGCGGCCGGATTGATGCTGACCACATCACCCATCTTGTGCCGTTGGTCTATAAAATATAGGTCTAGCCTTATATGCCCTTTACGCCTAAAGGCGTGGAAAAGGGTCCTTTACTTTTTTTAGAAAACTCACAATCCCTTTTTGTACACAAGCTGATATTTACGCATCAATACTCTTTTTACGTGGGCGGGATGCTACATCGCTGACCCTTCACGACCGCAGAAATTACGATAAAGTATGCAAACTTCAACGGGGAGAGAGGAAAATGGCCACCATGGATTTCATCTCCTGGGGACATTTATTTTTGTTTAGCTGAGACATGCGGGATATCAAAGGAAAGTTTCTCGTTTAGGAGCTTTCATTAAAACGGCACAAAGACGTTAAATAAGAATTTGGAAAAGGCAAATGAACAGACAAACAGTTAATCCTATCCACGAAATCGGCTTTGCCAGACAAGAGAAGTGCAAACTTTAATCGTTAAGTATGAGCGAGCAATTTAAAAAAAATATTAATCGATATCTGTTTGTGTGTGTGTGTGTGTGTGTGTGTGTGTGTGTGTGTGTGTGTGTGTGTGTGTGTCTTTGAAGTAGAGAATTCGTTTTTCTCAACTATAACTCAAAAATACAACAGGGAGGTGTATAACTCACAATTGGAAAGAGAGATAGATGTACAATGCATCTAACCGAATTGTTTCTTCCTTTTCTGTGTTCACCCTATCTATATATCTTCCTTATTAATCGTCAGTTATAAGATAAAGACGATAGCAATATATTGGGTCACCATGAGAGAAACGAACAAAGAATCACTCGCGAAATCCCCCGTGTGGGTTCCGGGGGACCATTGTGGGGAAAACAAGAATAGACCCACTGCCTCCCCAAAAGCATGTCGTAAGAGTCGACTAATTGGGGAGCTTCCTTTGAAGTCTGAGTGCATCTGCCGGAGAGGCAAGGAACCGACAGTCTGTATTCAAGAGAATGAGATCTGTAAAACTGATGCACACGCAACACTCAGGTTCTGGAGCAGGACTGCAGTTCAGTAGTGGACGAGCAACCAGAACCTTCCGCCAGAGTGTACAGCTGGTGAACGCCAAGAAGAAGAAGACTCGCGAAATGGGAAACAAATGGACTAAGAAGACTAAGAAAACTCGAACGTGCATAAAGCGCCCGAAGGCGAACGTTGGTGCAAGAGGCCAAAGGTACTGGGCTAGATGCAATCCATGATATAGACAAGAACGTATGGGATAGATTAAATGTGATCTCTGTTTAACCTGTAAGGGCGCATAAAACAGGGATTATACAGACATTATTAATCCTCGTGTGGGTTATGGGACTCCATTTGGAGGCGGCAGGAAGGGCGGGGGGGGGGGGGGGTGGTATACCTACTGTTTTACTAACAAGCATGTCGTTAAAGGCGACAAAACATGTTTTTTAATTGAAGCCAGAGCAAATCTGACTGAGAGGCGAGGCATCAAGTATCTGCTTACAAATAAACCTGGTCTGTAAAACAGATGTCTAGCAAACTTCAATTTCTGAAATATTACTAAAATACAGAAGTGGACAAGAAAACCAGAACTGTTAACCGGTGATTTTGGGCCAAATGTAAAACTGGCTCCATTATTTTTTGCCACTATATTTAATAATTACTTCTTATTTTCGTTTCTTCTGCAGCCAAATGCCGCGGACAGTGGGCAATACATGCTTGCTTTGGCGGTAAGTATCCCAGACATTTGTACACATATTGATCGACCTGTTGGTGGATCAGGGGTGGGTTAACAATTGTTTATCTGTTAGTTAGCTAAGTTTTCTTGATTAACCATGATTATGAATTCTCAATGAATAACAAAATACAACAAACATGCAATAAAGCTAGTCAAGTTATAGAACAAATGGTCCCTTTCATGAAATGCAAACACGTGAATATGAACACTAAATAAGCACTGCTTAACATAGTATTCTTACAAACGCTGAGCTTTAAGGGTCAAACACGGACAATTTAAGGATATCAGAAACATGCTGAAATTAAAACGAGAGACAGTGCCCCAGACCCAGATGGAGTTAGGTATAGATTTAAGAAAGACATGAGTGAAGAGGACCTGTGGGAGATGTTCAATAACAGTATCAAAATGGTATTTCTTCTCAAATAATGGCTACATAGCTACCTCATTCTGGTGTCAAGCAATACAAGCATCACACCAAACTAAACGGGTACTGGATTCACCCTGCAAAAGGCGGTCAGTGAGGTTCTTAAGAAGATAGAAGCTAACAGACTAAAGAGGTTCCTGGAAGAAACCAGTCTCCTGAAAAAAACTGTGAGCTACCGACCAAGAAACGACACCTGCACGAATGCTTCAGTATTTGCCCAGAACGTATACTTAGGGTTCCAAAACATACTGGACACGGTGGCAGTGGCAATGGCAATTGATCTACAGGATGCTTAGAATCGAGTCAGATATGGAATCCTTCGAAAAAGGCTGCAGGGTATGCAGGACTGTTCCTGGATTGCTAACACAGTGGCAGCAGTCCTGTATGAACTGAACTTCAGACCCGTATATCCTCACACCTGGTTTATTCCAGGTGTCAGCCATTTTTCCTGTGCTCTGTAAAGTCTAGACAAATAGGACTGCCGCTTTAGGGCACCAGGAATTAGAGGGAGGCTCACGTTTGCTGACGATGTGCTGGCATATAGATAGGGCAGAGAAAGGAAGAGGACATTTGAAGAGCTCCAACTGATGGTGAATAAGATTGGTTATTGATGTAGCGTCACATGATCGTTGATAAACCCAAACAAAGTATCACCATTATAGTTTCCACTGGACCATAGAATTGTAAAAGCAGATGTCCCCAAGATCCCAATAAATAGAAAAGTGGTCAAAAAAGAAAACAAACTAAAGTATTTAGGTGTTACATTTGACTGTCTTTCAAAGATCACTTCGATGTGGTTATCGAAAGAACAAACAAGGGACTACGTGCACTGACGAGTATGGCTGCTGTAGCCGTAGAACAAGTGATGTTATTATACACCCTCAATCAGAGCCTAGTTATTGAATATGACCTATGGATGCCGACTATGTCAAAGAAACTGAAACGCATACACAAAGAGGCTATGTGAACCATTCTGCGATGAACAAGGGACACACCAGTTGTGAGTATGAGACATATTTTGGCTGTGTCGACCGTTGCTGATAGGCATAGTATACACCAGGCTGGGTGTTATCTTAGAGCAGCATGCGATACGAAACATATCTCGCATAGGGGAATTGGACAGTGTGAACTGTGACAGACTAAAGAGGAGCAGATCCTGGATGGCACAGGCTGAAAAGACAATCAAAAGGGTGTGCAACATTCAAGAAATTGGCCAAGGAGAGGAGTGTGTTAAGGTACCAGAGGGCAAAGAAGAGCTGCACAAAGTGGTAATTACTTTGGGACGAGAAAGGGGGGGGGGGGAATGGGTTAGGGACGTGCAGATGCAGAGGTTCAACAGCTGACTAAGAAAAACTCTAGGCCTGAAGATGTCATTACAAATACTGATGGGTCAGATGCCAAGGAAAAGTGGATGCGGTTTCGTTGCAAAAGAATTTGAGGTGGGGGGAGGTGGGGGATAACTGAGGAGAGCTTGGCATGTAACATCACCACATCCAGCGTGAGAATGACAGTTGCAGAGGTAACTGCAGCGTTCGTATGGGTGGAACAAAATGTCTCGGACTCGATCTGCCTCTTTCCACCTCCAGCTTCCCACCATCACGATGTGCTTCAGTTTTCCATTTCTCATGACACGACCAAAGAAATTAGTTGGCTCATTTTGATGTTTTCAATCAGTTCTCTTTGCGAGTCAGTTTCTTTCAAAACAACTTCAGTACTAAATATATCTGTCCAAAGTATTCTCATCATTCGTTTATAAAACCACACCTCCACAGCTTCCAAATAATTTTTCACTAACCTTAAATTTGGTCATGTTCAAAGAGGAAACCGTGACGCAGCCGGAAATGATATAGCACACGTCTGCAATAATAGACACTCATTTACACAAGAGAATTATACAACCGTTCGGTTAATTAAGGATATCAAGATGGGAGTTTTGCATACACAGGCACAGCCAAGCCTATGGATGTGTCCGGAGTGCTGTGAAGATAATCTAACTCATAACTGCTAACTCATTGCATACACAATCATACCCACACACAAAAATCAACATTACCCGTTTCTTAACGGATTAAATAGCAACGATAAACCTGATTTGTAAAAAAAAAAAAATCAGCAGTACGTTTCATTTGTACAAATAAATAGTATCTACAATACCTGTCACTACGGTTATTGCATTGTCAAGTAGACGTCTAGCGTATGAAACTGTGAAAACATTGGAAACATTGTGTTGATTAAGCGAAAAAGAATTACTTTTGATTACGTAAATGGATCCGGAAAAATAACCAGCAAAAAGAAAAGAAAAACGATTAGCGACGTAAGAACAACTGAAGTACAAAGGATAAAGCGGCTAAACCTAATTGCCAGTGTTGAAATTAGGACAGTAACAACACAGCACGCAGTCCTAATAAGCTCACGTGTCAGCACGTGATAGATGAGCTCTAGACAGTTTTACACATGCCCTACAGGCTAGCACGTGACAGTGAGTTAACAGGCACGAGCGATTGCATTTCCATGAGATAGAATAATACATTTATTAGCTAGAATTTGTATTTCATTTTTAAAAAAAAAATGTTTATTGTGTTTATCGAAACGACATTCATACAAACTGCTCTCAATGTATGCAAACTTTAGTTCATGTAAGAACGGACAGTGATATATTCCGTCGTACATGCATTTTCTCTTTCCCTCCTCAAAACTGTTGGTTTGTAAGAAATGACTAGCACCTCTACTAACAGTTTGCATACAAATAAGTTAGATCCTTAAAACGGATGTGCACGCACAACTCAAGTTCAGCAATAAAAACAAAGTTCAAAAGTGGACAAACAACCAGAGCTTTAGCTGTACAAGAGATCTGACATCATACGGGATTTTTACGATCGTATAAGTCGGCGAAACACGACAGTCCTACGTTTATTAGAAGGGTACATAAGGAAGTCGTCCCAGTCTGCGTAACTTCCTTACCTTTCACAAAGCTTTTTGTTTCTTGCGAGCAGAGAAAAGTCGTGTAAAGTGTAAGGTCTGAAAAAAAAATGTCTTACTACTTTCCAAAATGAATTTCTAGTCAATGCTAAGTTGCATATTAAAAATGTGTGTATGCTACCAATTGGACGCTCAGTAAGAGGTATCTAGATGTTTTGAAAGAGGTTATGGCTCGAATACATCTTTTCACAAATGCCAGAAAGAGACGGTCATCATTGTTTGGTCATATTACGAGAAGTAAAGTGGGACGTGTTGTGACCGCTAGAAAGATTCGGGGGGGGGGGGGGGGGGGGGAGAGAGATAGATGAAGACAACGTGATAAGTTTTTTGAGTGCCTTTTGTCATGGAATGGAGTGGTGTCAGCACCCGGATTGATACGAGCTGTTGAAGTTCGTAGATTATGGAGTAGCTTGATCGCCCGCGCCACCTGACAAGGCATTACCGCATAATGAATAATGCTACCAAGAGGAGCAGCTGATTGCCTGGCTAAAACACTGGGACCTCATGATTTGGACCTCAGCGTTAGTCTTCGATAAGGTGATGCATTTGTTATACTTTGCAGTGAAGTGATATAAATAATCATCCTAACCTAGACTGTTTTTAGAAGTCAGGGTGGTAGAGCGGCGCCCACTGCGCCTAAAGGCATAGACATTACTTTTGCTTTATAAAGTTCTTGCTGACTGCACTAGCCATCTGGCACTAGAGCCTCAGACTCAAGACCTCTTCGTACACACACACACACACACACACACACACACACACACAAACAAACAACAAAAACACAAAACTATAAACATTAGCAGCAGCAACAGCCCCTTTGTGTGCTACCCTGTTTAACCCCAACCCCCCTTCCTCCCCCAAACTCCCCCTTAACCACCACTAGATCACAGAACGTTATTAAAATTCAGCCATGTAACGTATTCCCCTCATACGCAATTAGAAACCAAATGGTAATAAGTGGATTCTGCGTTAATTTGAAAAAAAACAAAAAGTCAAGGACCTTTATTCCCCTCCTCTGATGTATTGGGCATATAGGGCTAGACCAATATTGTATAGACCAATTCGCACCAGATGGGCGATGTGATCAAGGACTCTGTATAGATACTGTTTTATTTTCCCATTTTATTTTTTTAAAATTCATTTCATTTACATTTTTATGTCCACAATTTTAGTCTGACGGATTATTACATTATAGCTCGAAGAGACACATTTTGGATAGAAATCTAACGGGAGAAAATATCCTAAAACCCGTTGAACAGTTGAATTTAGTCACGAGTTCATTGGGCCGCCTGACGGTACTGGAGTAACCGCTGTCTAAGGTGGGCTGGTGTAGTCGAAAAGCTGCTTGTTTAATTATAATTAACGATTACTTTTCAGGAAATGGTAAGCGATCAGGTCCTGGCATGGAACCTGGTATGCTTCACAAGGTATTACTGTCTAACGCACGAAATCTCGACAGGGTATTCCAGGTAATATAACCTGTCTGCTGTATGATTCATGTCCATGACTTGCTTGTGGTAATTTGTTGTGGATGTGCTGTTTTCAGGTTTAAATCAAGTCTGTGATATCTACGTATTTTTGGTGAAGAAAACACACAAAAAGCGGGCCCACTACCGCAAAAGCAGTCCGTATAGCTTTGGCATTATTATGCCAAATTATTATTATTATTATTATTATTATTATTATTATTATTATTATTATTATTATTATTATTATTATGTTGCTTCTCAAATGGTTTGCTGCTGCAGTTTCCCAATAATAATTGCAGTCTATGGGTTTGCTGCCTAAGATGCTGTGATAAGCGCTTGGTGCCGCACTGTGAATTGTGTATGTTGACTTGGAATTCTTTTCGTTTATGCCCGGGCGGTTTTGTTGTTATAATGAGAAAATCGCAAGTTACCGGTTTACGTTAAGGGCTAGGAAAAAAATATATCTTGTGCAATAATTTTACCTGCATACGGCTAGCTTGTCGTAACTGACCAATTACTTGCATCAGCGACAAACTACAGTTCTATTTCCAACTGTTGCATTTACTGTGTGTGCATGTTTCTGGATTTAGCCAAGACTAACCGTTTGTTCACTAGTTTTCAGAAAGGATACCCAGGGACATTTCGTATTATTTTCACTGGCAATGGAACGGTCAGCTATGGAGGCACTAGTCTGTAGTAAAATTGAAACTGCGACTACTACTAAAATTATCCATTATCACTGCACACACACACACACAAAATTTCAGGTGGTCGATTACTAGCATGTGCATAATTCAATATTGTTTGTGCAACTGTCAGTGTGACGTCATTGACTACTTCCATCAACAACGAGCTATTGTTCCGGCGATGGAATGTTTGTGTTGGCATACATGACTGCTACTTTTTTTCAAATTAGTTTACAAGTAGGACAGTGAAGATAATTTTTGTGCAGAAACAGAGAAAGTATAAAGTGCCTCATTGGCCATGAAGTTTGAAAACGTTAGCAACGACTTTTAAAAATAAATTAAAAAAAAAAAAAAAAAACGATATCACAGGCAGTTATTTATGTTTTCAATAAGTCTTATAAAAAAATGTAAATGATGTAATGGCACAGAAAGTGGCATTGCAACATTAGTTTGAAATACAACAACTAGAAACGTTACCGACCCCTGATGCAGGACCATTTGGGAGCTCACGGGAGCCATCAGCACCTCTCTGCGCCCTGTTGTCACCAGTTACGCTATTATTAATAATTGAAAATATCCTTATAGTTCTTTGCGAGATGGCAAAGTGATCACTCTGGTGAGATCTGAGGGAATTTGCCACAATGATAATTTATGCCCTGACGCAAACTAAACAAAGAGCATTCCCAAGTGGCCTCTACGTAAATATCCCACTGCAAAATACAACTTGTAGAGAAGGCCGGTATATTATGCATCACGTAAGCGCCTGTTGGTGTTTACAAATATGTCTAGCATGATATGCACAGTTCGCAACTGGCATAAGGACACTTCACTTTCTTAATTGTGTGTCCATCTAAAACGAAACATATTGTAACCACATAAAAGAAAAAGACAGAGGAAGACAGCACGAAAATATTAGTCTAGCCTCGTATAACCCATGCGCCTTGGCGTGTAAAGGGACCTTTCTCTTTTAATTATAACACCAAAGTACACCACAGTCTATACAATTATCAGACAAGCTACACTCCTGTGCTTGATTATACATTATAGACCATAACATTAAAAGAGCTTATAGACGTGAGCAGCTTCTATGCAAGCGGCAGGGAACGATTCGGAAATCCCATTTCATGAATATAATATATTTGGAGTCTTCAGAGCACAGAAAACAATTCCGCTGTATGTGGGTAATACATTGTCAGTCTCACAGTTTACAGTACACGTTGCAGAAACTTGAAGTTGGAAATAATTTTTACATAGACAGTTAAACTTTTTGGGAGTATACCGATCATCATTGATCGTCTTTAACATCAACATTCTCTTCACCCGTATTTTCACCAGCATCGTGCCTTACTGACTGGCTTGAGCGGTTGGTGATATCTTCAGTCTTTATAACCATAGCGTCAGCATCTGTGGCTTAGGCGGTGCGGACGCGCTTTGTAATGCAGGGGTGCCAGGTTCGATCCCACCAGGGCACTGTTTGTTCTGCATTCGTGTCGACAGTGGTACCGAGAGCCGATTGTCTATAAAGCAGTGGCAAACTACTGGACGTAAATTTGCCTAGAAAAACCGTAATAGTCTCCATACACACACACACACACAAAAAATGCTAGGGTTGGTTCTAAAAACTTCCTGTGATAACCCTAGTATGTTTTTCATAACAGACTCATACTGATCTATCAATGTACACATTATGTTTCTGCACTAATTTTCGAAGAGGTTGTGTACATTGTGCATGACTCTTAATGACGTTAATGGAACGCTTCTAATACTCTAAAGCGGGGTTTTTAGCATAACTCATAATAACTCATTTCATTCATTCATTCATTCATTCATTCATTCATTCATTCATTCATTCATTCATTCATTCATTCGTTTATTCATTCATTCTTGTATTATACTATTGTACCATGATATGCCACATAGGGCTCGCAGTCAATTTCTTCATTCTGTCCTAATCTTTGCAATCACTTCGATATCATGAATGAAATTCAGTCCAGATCCTTTGGCTTTTGTCATCAACGTTCGCCTTACTGTTTCTTTTAGACATCCTCACTTCCTCAAACACTCTATACCCCATATGTGTTAAGTCTTAAAGACGGCTTAACAGGGCTCCCTCTGTCCCACCCCGACTGCCATCGAGGGCCCTAATATAACCTAGTGGTTGAACAGGGTTTCTTGGACCTAGCATAGGGGATTCTCATCCGAATGGTGGCATTTTATGTAACCGGACATTAATCGCTCGTTCATCATTCTGGTGGTGTTCAATGTCAGTCATTCAATTAGTGCATATTTGGTGTCATGCAACTTTCTGTAGCAAATAAGACAGAGCCGTTTCACGCTTAGCCTTTCTCCTTTCTAATCCGGGCATAGGAGCGGCAATGGGGGAAGCTTAACTCATCACAGTAGTCACCTAAGCACTATATTAATACATACTTTACTCATTTTCAGAATGAAAACGCTGCACGGCCAGATGAAGAGATACCAGTCTATGATGACGAGGGAGCGAAGATTGAAGCCGAGGACAGCTATCCCAGACAGCCAGTCATAGTGGAACCGGAAATTAAAGATTTCAGAAGATACCTTCTCGCATTGGTTAGTATTGTCACGTGGTTGATATAATACCCTTTATAAGGCTGGGGATCTCAGGGAAATGGTGAAGTTATATATCCAGTTTCGTCCTTTTCAGGACGAAATTTTTTGTCATTTGAAGCCCTACTCTGGCTTTTGCCAGGGGCCGCAATATAGGCAGGCCATAAATATGGCCAAATGTCTGAACGCGGTTTCTGGGACCTCTCCACGGCGATCCTCATCCGCATGGTGGCACTTTGTGTCATCGGGTGTTTATCGCTTGTGTGATGTCCTGGTGGGGTAGAAAGTCAGTCAGTCAGTCAGGGAAATGGTTACGTCCTTCTTAGGACGTAATTTTTTGTTATTTGAAGCCCCACTCTGGCTTTTGCCAGAGGCCGCAATATAGGTAGGCCATAAATGTGGCCAATTGTATGAACGCGGTTTCTGGGACCTCTCCACGGCGATCCTCATCCACATGGTGGCACTTTGTGTCATCGGGTGTTTATCGCTTGTGTGATGTCCTGGTCGGGTAAAAAGTCAGTCAGTCAGTCAGGGAAATGGTCAAAACGTTATTCTGTTTCGTTCTTTTTAGGATGACATTTTTTGTTATTTAAAGCCTCACCCTGGCTTTTGCCAGGGGCCGCAATATAGGCAGGCCATAAATATGGCCAATTGTCTGAACGTGGTTTTTTTGGACCTCTCCACGGCGATCCTCATCCACATGGTGGCACTTTAAGTCATCGGTTGTTTATCGCTTGTGTGATGTCCTTGTTGGGTAGAAAGTCAGTCAGTCAGGGTAATAGTTGGCCGAACGGTTAAGAACTCAAGGATCTCATGTAGAATGCTCAGTTTCAAATCCCCGTCAAGGTCGTGAATTTTCTTGTTAGGGGCCTTAAAATATCCTTACCTGCACAGTTCATGGTAACAGCACAAGCCATGCGACATCAAAACCGTAGGAGGCTCAATACCTCCACCACTCTTTTTCCACGCCACCAACACCCTCAACCCCGCCCCCCCCCCCCCCCCCCCCCCCACCCCTTTTTCTTTTTACACTGCAAAAGTGTGGCTCAGTTTTGTTTGCTTCTCGTCTACTCTTCTAAGCGTGGCTCAGTGTTGTCTGCTTTTCTTTTATTCTTCTAAGTGTGGCTCAGTTTTGTCTGCTTTTCTTCTACTCTTCTAAGCGTGGCTCAGTTTTGTTTGCTTCACGTCTACTCATCTAAGCGTGGCTCAGTTTTGTTTGCTTCACGTCTACTCATCTAAGCGTGGCCAAGTTTTGTTTGCTTTTCTTCTAAGCGTGGCTCAGTTTTGTTTGCTTCTCATCTAAGCGTGGCTCAGTTTTGTTTGCTACTTTTCTACTCTTCTAATGGTGGCCTAGTTTTGTTTGCTGCTCTTCTGCTCTTCTAAGCGTGGCCCAGTTTTGTTTGCTTCTCTTCTAAGCGTGGCCCAGTTTTGTTTGCTTCTCTTCTAAGCATGGCCCAGTTTTGTTTGCTTCTCTTCTAAGCGTGGCTCAGTTTCGTTTGTTTCTCTTCTAATCTTCTAAGTGTGGCTCAGTTTTGTTTGCTTTTCGTCTACTCTTTTAAGCGTGGCCCAGTTTCATTTGTTTCTCTTCTAAGCGTGGCCAAGTTTTGTTTGCTTTTCTTCAACTTTTCTAAGTGTGGCCAAGTTTTGTTTGCTTCCCGTCTATTCTTCTAAGCGTGGCCCAGTTTTGTTTGCTTTTCTTCAACTTTTCTAAGCGTGGCTCAGTTTTGATTGCTACTGTTCTAAGCGTGGCCCAGTTTTGTTTGCCCCTCTTCTAAGCGTGGCCCAGTTTTGTTTGCCCCTCTTCTAAGCGTGGCTCAGTTTTGTTTGCTTTTCGTATACTCTTTTAAGCGTGGCCCAGTTTCATTTGCTTCTCTTCTAAGCGTGGCCAAGTTTTGTTTGCTTTTCGTCTACTCTTCTAAGCGTGGCTAAATTTTGTTTTCTTTTCGTCTACTCTTCTAAGCGTGGCCAAGTTTTACTTGTTTCTCGTCTACTCTTCTAAGCGTGGCCACGTTTTTGCTTGCTTTTCGTCTACTCTTCTAATCGTTGCTCCGTTTTGTTTGCTTCTCTTCTAAGCGTGGCTCAGTTTTGTTTGCTTCTCGTCTAAGCGTGACTCCGTTTTGTTTGCTAGTTTTCTGCTCTTCTAAGCGTGGCCCAGTTTTGTTTGCTTCTCTTCAAAGCGTGGCTCAGTTTTGTTTGCTACTCTTCTGCTCTTTTAAGCGTGGCCCAGTTTTGTTTGCTTATCTTCTACCTTTTTAAGCGTGTGCCAGTTTCGTTTGTTTCGCTTCTACTCTTCTAAGCGGGGTTCAGTTTTGTTTGCTTTTCGTCTACTCTTTTAAGCATGGCCCAGTTTCATTTTTTTCTCTTCTAAGCTTGGCGCAGTTTTGTTTGCTTCTCGTCTACTCATCTAAGCGTGGCTCCATTTTGTTTCGTTCTCTTCTAAGCGTGGCTCAGTTTTGTTTGCTACTTTTCTTTTCTTCTAAGCGTGGTCCAGTTTTGTTTGCCTTTCTTCTAAGCGTGGCTCAGTTTTGTTTGCTTCTCTTCTAAGCGTGGCTCCGTTTTATTTGCTACTTTTCTACTCTTCTAAGCGTGGCCCAGTTTTGTTTGCCTCTCTTCTAAGCGTGGCTCAGTTTTGTTTTCTTCTCTTCTAAGCGTGGCTTAGTTTTGTTTGCTACTCTTCTGCTCTTCTAAGCGTGGCCCAGTTTTGTTTGCTTATCTTCTACTTTTTTAAGCGTGGGCCAGTTTCGTTTGTTTCTCTTCTACTCTTCTAAGCGTGGCTCAGTTTTGTTTGCTTTTCGTCTACTCTTTTAAGCGTGGCCCAGTTTCATTTGTTTCTCTTCTAAGCGTGGCGCAGTTTTGTTTGCTTCTCGTCTACTCATCTAAGTGTCGCTCAGTTTTGATTGCTTCTCGTCTATTCTTCTAAGTGTGGCTCAGTTTTGATTGCTTCTCTTCTGAGCGTGGCCCAGTTTTGTTTTGCTACACTTCTAAGCGTGGCTCAGTTTTGTTTGCTACTCTTTTAAGCGTGGCCCAGTTTTGGTTTCCTCTCTTCTAAGCGTGGCTCAGTTTTGTTTGCTACTTTTTTACTTTTCTAAGTTTGGCCCAGTTTTGTTTTTTTCCCTTCTAAGCGTGGCCGAGTCTTGTTTGCTACTCTTCTACTCTTCTAAGCGTGGCTTAGTTTTGTTTTCGTTTCGTCTACTCTTCTAAGCATGGCCAAGTTTTACTTGTTTCTCGTCTACTCTTCTAAGGGTGGCGAGGTTTTTGCTTGCTTTTCGTCTACTCTTCTAATCGTGGCTCCGTTTTGTTTGCTTCTTTTCTAAGCGTGGCTCAGTTTTGTTTGCTACTTTTCTTTTCTTCTAAGCGTGGTCCAGTTTTGTTTTGCCTCTCTTCTAAGCGTGGCTTAGTTTTGTTTGCTTCTCTTCTTAGCGTGGCTCCGTTTTATTTGCTACTTTTCTACTCTTCTAAGCGTGGTCCAGTTGTGTTTGCTTGTCTTCTAAGCGTGGCTCAGTTTTGTTTGCCTCTCTTCTAAGCGTGGCTCAGTTTTGTTTGCTACTTTTCTACTCTTCTAAGCGTGGCCCAGTTCTGTTTGCCTCTCTTCTAAGCGTGGCTCAGTTTTATTTGCTACTTTTCTACTCTTCTAAGCGTGGCCCAGTTGTGTTTGCTTGTCTTCTCCTCATCTAAGCGTGGCCCAGTTTTGTTTGCCTCTCTTCTAAGCGTAGCTCAGTTTTGTTTGCTTCTCTTCTACTCTTCTAAGCGTGGCCCAGTTTTGTTTGCTTCTCTTCTACTTTTTTAAGCGTGGGCCAGTTTTGTTTGTTTCTCTTCTACTTATCTCAGCGTGGCTCAGCTTTGTTTGCTTTTCGTCTACTCTTCTAAGCGTGATCCAGCTTTGTTTGCTTCTCTTCTAAAAATTGCCCTGTTTTGTGTGCTTATTTTCTACTCTTCTAAACTTTGTCCAGTTGTGTTTGCTTTTGTTCTTTTCTTTCAAACATTGTCCCGTTTAGCTTACTTCTCTGCCTAATTGATTCAGCTTTAAAGTTTGTTTAATTTGTGTTAGCCTCTCTTCTAAACGTTGTTTTTTCTTTTATAAACTTAGTTCAGTTTTGTTTGTTTCTTTTAGAAACGTGGTCCAGTTTAGTTAGCTTCTCCTTTAATTGTGGTCTAGGGTTATTTGTTTTTCTGTGTTTATTTGATTCAGTTCTTGTTTGTTTCTGTTATAAAGGTTGTCCAGTTTTATTTGTTTCTCTGTTACACCTGGCCCAGTTGTGTTTGTTTCTTGTAAAAACGTGGGTAATTTTTTTTCTAAATCTGTTGAAACAAAACTCATAAACAGTTTTTCTTTTACATTAGGCTGTAATTACCGAAATGCAGAATATGTAATAAAGAAGAAAAAGAAGAAAACGAAGAAGAAGAAGACAAAGAAGAAGAAGAAGCAGCAGCAGCAGCAGCAGCAGCAGCAGCAGAAGAAGAAGAAGAAGAAGAAGAAGAAGAAGAAGAAGAAGAAGAAGAAGAAGAAGAAGAAGAAGAAGAAGAAGAAGAAGAAGAAGAAGAAGAAGAAGAAGAAGAAAGGACTGTTTGTCTTTCCTGCATTCTCTCTCTCCCCCCCCCCCCCCCCGTCTGTTTTTTAAAGTGCTTAAGAGACCCTAACTAATTGATGCCATGGCGTCCTATCGTTTACCATCGCATGCACTTCACACAGCAGCTCCACTGTTCATGTTTTGGAGTCTGCCTTTATTTCCAAGAGTTGTATTATAAAAACATTCTAGTTATTTTCTTTTTATATTTTCTCAACGTTTGTCAAGGGTTTTGCTACATGTTCTACCTATCTATCTGTCTCATTGTCTTTGTATTCTGAATGTTTATATCTTTAGCTATATTGTATTCTCACTGGAGCCTGATCATGTATATTATCTGTTTACAGAGGCTGCACCAAGCTCTGCAAAACCGGGAACAAAGCCTTATCTGACGCAATGGCACCCAAAGCAACGATCTCCAATTGTGGAGTCACTAGCAGCAGAGTTGCCACTCAGCGGCTATAAATCACAGGCAGAGTTGGGGGTGTTACCAAACCATCACTGTTTTTAGTGCTTTATGTGGAATGACTGTATGATTCTAACAATTCATGATCGAGTTAATTGTTCGTTAAATTTTCCCATCAGTAAATTGTAGTTATTCAGCTTCAGTTTTATTTATTCTGTATTTTCTTGTTGACAGTAAAATCATTTATTGTTGCCTAGATGGGTTGAAAGATAACATTTCACACCACCACGGAAAGTGTTTTGGGGCTTTTTGTATCTTTATTATCAGTCATTAAAGCGTAGTTATGATAATAAAACCACCTTTTTAATCTTTTTTTTTTTTTTTTAAATCTTAAGAAGACTGAACACGTTCTTTCCATTAGTAGAAACAGAATTTAAAAAAAAACATTAGTGGAAAAAATACAAATAGATTAGGAGAGTTAAAGTTGAATAAATTATGTAATACTGACATTACAAAAAAAAAAGCTGGTAACAGGACTTTTGCTGTTATGAGACTATGATATTCTTCCATGAACTAAAAACACAGGCGACTGTGCGTTGATACGTAAGCGAAGGTTTGGAATTCATAAAAACTAAAACATATAAGGTATGAGAGTTGACAAATACAAATACAGTTACTGTTCTAATTTGCTACCAAATCAGATCAACAACATAAAAACCTGACGCAAATTACATCGTTGGCAAATCTTCTTCGTCGTGTGTCACTTATTTCTTCTTGTTAATGTCAAATATATCCTATAAATCCTCAAAATAAATCCTTAGACAAAATCCTTAGAGTAAATCTTTAAACAAAATCCTCAGACTAAATCCTTAGACAAAATCCTCAGACTAAATCCTTAGACAAAATCCTCAGACAAAACCCTCAGACAAAACCCACAGACTAAATCCTTAGACTAAATGTTTAGACTAAATCTTCAGACCCGTCACTATTTTCTTCTAGCATTGCACTTGTCGTTTATTGTAAAAAAAAAAAAAGGGCAGTAAGTGAGGACTGTTAATCTACGTAATGAAAAATGGGTTTGTTCATTGAAAACGAAATACTACAGAATAATGCTGGGAATATGCTGGGCAGAAAGAAAGAAAAAGACTTATGATGTCGTAGATGACAATACATAAAGTAAAAGAAATAACTAGCTAACTTAAATAATAACATTGAACAAAAGAATTGTTTTATAAGGTATTTAAAAGAATAATGGCTGAAAATATGACAGAATGAACTCAGTAGTCAATAATAAAAGATATCATGAACTAGAAAATCTAAAATATAACATTCTAGACAATAGGACAGTGTGAGCAATACAACATGTCTAGAAAATGCCCGAGATTTCACAGAAAGGTGTGATCGTTAGAACATCTTATAAAATAAGCTATTGTTTGTTAAAGATGTGCTAGGGAAAAATCTACAAGGGAAGGTAAGCAGGGAAGCCTCCCGGCGGCAAGATAAGACAGTGAAAGCTCCAGACGACAAAGAAAGATGTGATCATTGATACACAAGAACGTATAAGATAACGATGGACTTAGAATTATCTCTGGCAGATTACCAAAAGTTACACAAAATATAAATGCTTTCGGGTCATTTTTGGAATAAAGTAATCTATCGCATACGGACAGTGAGCAAATTATTTTAGTTATGAAATGTAAACAGATTCTTAAAATGTTAATTCTGAAACCTTATCCATGTTCGAAATTGCTGTATAGTATTTATGATATTTATAGTATGTAAAGGAAATCGTAAAATTAATCTCTAGGAAAACGTTTTATCTAAATTAATTTACAGTGGTGTCAACAATTATTTTTCAGAATCGTCATCATCATTTTCTTACGTAAAATTATGAGAATATTCTTAGAAAAGGAGGATACAATATAAACAATTTACGTTCTGAAGACGATACCGTTTTGATAGCTGAAAATGCAACTGATTTACAACTGCTGAATATTGTGGGGATGTAGAGTGCTGAGAAAGGACTTTAAGTGAATAATAAGAAAATGGAAGTAATGGTTATATCATAGAAAAAGATAACCCCATGCTGTGATCTCTTAATCTAAATAAAAAGACTCAACAAAGTCAATTAATTCAAATATTTGGGAACAATCATGTCATCAGATGGAAAATATGTGAAAGAGATTCAAAGCAGAATAGGTCAATCGAAAGCTGAATTTCAGAAAATTAAAAATATGCAATAAATCACTCTACTTTAACGTCAGAAAGAGGGTGCTAAAATGTTACAAAGAACTTGTTTTGCTGTATGGCAGCGAATCTTGGAATGTCAGTGAACAAATTAGAAAGAATTCAAACAAAATAGAGATATGGTTTCTGAGACGAATGTTACCTTGGACGGCCAGAGTAACTAACAACGATTGCTTGGAAGAAGCTAATGCAAGTAGATTTCTATATACAACAATAAGAAAGAGACAAACACTGTTCTTTGGCCACATAATGAGATGAGAGACATTGGTGACAACTGGAAAGATCAGTGGGAAAATGTGTAGAGGGAGATCAAGAGAGATGATGCTGGATGAGCTGAAACGATGGCTTTGAGGGATATCATCAAGAAAGCTGTTCCAGGCAACCAGGGATCGTGATCTGTGGAGACGCATGAGCGTCTACGCCAGTTGGCAGGGCACGTGATGATAATGATGATGATGAAAGTGATGATGATTTTTGATTCTTCACATATTGAAAGTCCTTGATAATGCTACAGTATCTGCTTATTCTGGAGTGTTTTCTCCTCCAAATCTCCGTTAGCTGAGATCAATTCCAATTTCCCGACTCAACCCTCTCATGACACGTTTCTTCCTCTTTTGAATCGAATCACCAATGTTCCCCGTCAGTTGGTTTCTTTCGAGACAGTTAACTATTGTTTTTTATGTTTGATATTAACGTGGATAAATAAACACAACTTGAAATCATAACAGATGTAATAAAGCTTGACAACGATGTTTCAGAAATATTCATGACTTTTTTATTCTTCATGTTTACTTGTTCTGTTTGTACATGTATTTGATGCAATTTGAATCATTTGTTTCATAACTGACTTAAGTCCCTAGGTAAACCCAGCCAAACTGGGAAGTAAAGGCGTCCGGACTAATGATGATGATTTAAAAAAATTAAATATCTAATGTGCGGTTTTACATCATTATTAACATACACACAACACACGTACACACGCACACACGTACACACACACGCACACACACACACACACATTGATGCACACACAAAAAAGCAAAGTAACCGTCAGCTTTACAGAACATGTTATGTAAACTATAACGTTTAAATGATATATATGTTTTCATCAGCAAACAACAACGAAATTATTTTCAAAAAAAAAAATTGCATTGAAGTAGCTACATTACGATAATCAAAGGTATTAACAAACTAAAAGAAAGAAAGAAAGAAAGAAAGAAAGAAAGAAAGAAAGAAAGAAAGAAAGAAAGAAAGAAAGAAAGAAAGAAAGAAAGAAAGAAAGAAAGAAAGAAAGAAAGAAAGAAAGAAAGCAGAAAGAAACAAAGAAACAAATAAACACACAGAAAAATTAGGTGAGACAAGAAGAAAAAAAAAGAAGAGTCACAATTATTAAAACAAAAGATATTTTAAGCGCTAGTTGTCGTATATCTAATCCGTTCGCGTCATCTCACCTCCCCTTTCCTTCCTCTCCCCCTCCCCCTCTCCTTTCCCTTCCACAGTAATCACCGGGTCTGGGTACACACGGTAATAAACATAAACATCCCTGCAAGTATAGCCGTAGGCTGAACTGAGACCTGACACTGCTGTTTATCACATACGTCGACCAAATGTGCAAATCAGCTAACACCAGAAAAGGGGACAGCATCGAAGAATTAATAAATAAATTGCTTTTTGCCGATGACCAGGCAATCAT
>CAJHNH020004737.1:30000-32553 GCA_905116865.2 Candidula unifasciata
TAGTTAGTTAGTTAGTTAGTTAGTTAGTTAGTTAGTTAGTTAGTTAGTTAGTTAGTTAGTTAGTTAGTTAGTTAGTTAGTTAGTTAGTTGGTTAGTTAATTAGTTAGTTAGTTAGTTACTTAGTTAGTTAGTTAGTTAGTTAGTTGGTTAGTTGGTTAGTTAGTTAGTTAGTTAGTTAGTTAGTTAGTTAGTTAGTTAGTTAGTTAGTTAGTTAGTTAGTTAGTTAGTTAGTTAGTTAGTTAGTTAGTTAGTTAGTTAGTTAGTTAGTTAGTTAGTTAGTTAGTTAGTTAGTTAGTTAGTTAGTTAGTTAGTCGGTCGACATATTATCCTCATTGCACATCGAACCATTCAGCCCATAAGTGCACGAATTCCCTCCTTAGTAAAAACCTTAGTGTAGCTGCTCACGAAACTAGTTCTATGTTGGATTTCTTATTCTTCTTTGGCTTCTTACTGAACAATGTAGAGACATGGGCAATGAAATGACAACCATAGAGTAGGGCTGAGTATCTTCAGATGTGGCTATACATAACAACATCCTGTGTTTCTTGGAAACAAAACCAATCAATTGCATAAGTTCTGAAGAGATTAGGAATGAAAAGAGAGCTGCGAAAGGAAACACAAGAGTTAAATCAATCGAGAATTTTGATACTTATTTAAGACAAAACACTTTCTAAAAATCCATACTGAAGTAAAATGTTGAGACAACTAAGCAAGTTATCAACAGTCAAGTGGGAGGAAAACATCAAGAGATGAAGGAAGAGCAGTCTTACAAAATGCACAACCAGTAGGTGAGATAAAGCTAGTTGTCGATCCACTTACTGCCAACCATCATTGTGTAGACAGTGCCTGAGTGATTGATTGATTTACACAGTCCGACAAAGATAAACAGAGGAAAATTAGATAAATCACTAGCAAACTGAATGTGCTACATTGAAAGACTGAACACTGTGAAATTATCTAATGTGAAATAAAATAGCATTACCACTATATAGATGCTAGCGACACTTGGAAGCGCCCTGAAAGTGATGTGTATGATTCTGCAATGTCTGTATTCAGTAAAAGACAAGCCCATTCAATTGACTGGTTTGAAGCTCACAAAGAAGTGATGCTCCCAATAATAGAGGAGGAGAAGTGATCTGTTTTGCCAAATGTCAGAAAACGTACGACTGATTCGAAACCT
The DNA here is from genome assembly GCA_905116865.2 of Candidula unifasciata. Taxonomy (NCBI): domain Eukaryota; kingdom Metazoa; phylum Mollusca; class Gastropoda; order Stylommatophora; family Geomitridae; genus Candidula; species Candidula unifasciata. Next base: position 31,181 of record CAJHNH020004737.1, read on the forward strand.
ATGGGTCAGAGTCCACAAGACTGCACGATAGAACCACTAAGGAAAAAAGTAACACCCCTCCCCCCCCCCTTTTTTTTTTTTAGTCCACTTCATCCACTGGCGTAGTACTAAATGATCGCACATGGTGAGTGGAGCATTACTTCGAACTCTACAAGCACCTATGTGAGCAATAACGCTTTAAGTGAAGTTGAGTGACTGCCCACCATGAGCGAATTAGAGACTGAGCCTGCTGTCACCAAAAGCAGCAAACATTGAAATAGCTTTCCTCTGACAATTTCCCAGATAACGATGGTATCCCGCCCAAAATTCTGAAATGCTTGCAGCAAACTTTCGTTCCAGAGCTGCACAAAATTCTGGCAGGAAAACATAAAACTACAAAAAAAAGGTGTGCGGGGGAGGTGCAGAAGTTATACTAGCTGGCAATGTCTTTGTTCGCGTGACCCTGAAGAGAATACAGGTTCTAGTAGACATTGTATTTCATGATTAACAGTGTGGTTTTAGAGTTAGAGATCAACAGTAGATATGATTGTCTCCATCACTCAGCTACAAAAAAATTGCAGGGAAAACAGAAGTCACTGTTTATATATATATAATACTATATATAGATATATTATATATATATATATATATATATATATATATATATATATATATATAATTTGTATATATCTGCGTACGAGGTCACATAACAACCTATTCAGTGTGTCCATGCTTAGTACAAGGACTAAGATGCAGACAAGATTCTTTAGAGGCTTTCCATTTGTGGATAACGCAGCTTTTACTGCCCATACTAAAAATGAACTGCCGATTCTCGCGAAACGCTTTACAAATGCATGCACATAATTTGGACTGACTGTCAGTTTCAACAAAATGCAACTGATGGGTAGGAATGTGTAAAAGACACTAAGCATTAACCTTTATGACCATGAGCTGTGGGTTGTACATGAGTTTGAATACCAAGGCTTCCGATTCACAGACGATCTTTCCATAGATGCAGAACTAAACAGGCGAAGAAAAAAGCAATCTCTCCTGCTTTTCAAACTCACAACAAGAGTGTGGTCAAACAAAAACGTTACGGATAGGATCAAACTAACTTTATGACTGTTGCGTTTTGAGCCCGCTCCTTTATGGCAATGAAACCTGGACTTTTGCTTTTCCTCAAGAGTTGAATTTAGTTTAGTCAAGAACTGTCATCACAGAATTCGGGGCATTTCCATGCGGGATCCGTCCTCATCTTCAACGGCCAGCGCTGAGTTCAGATACTAATGGTACTGGTCGTATTCTGGTTATATCTCTCTTGCCTTTCCCCTGAGCGAAGTGAGCAGGCAGAATCCTCTGGTTACACCCAGGTGCCTCTTTCTCTCTAGGCCCAT
>CAJHNH020004738.1:0-2500 GCA_905116865.2 Candidula unifasciata
AACTGTAGCTCCAGCAAAGACCCATCATCTCCTGGTCTCTCTCGTGCTCAAGATGTCCTTGATATCCTCTAATCCAACGCCGTAGATCTAGAAAACAAAACTCCTTTACCGAACTCTTCTAATGCAGCGGTTCTCAACTTGTAGATGGCGACCCTTTTAGGGGTCGAACGAGCCTTTTACAGGGGTCGCCTAAAACTATCGGAAAACACATATTTACTGAAGTTATGAAGTAATAACGAAAATAATTTCATCGTTGGGATCACCACAACTTGAGGAATTGTATTAAAAGGTCAAGGCATCGAGAAAGTTGAGAACCAGAGCGCTAATGTTTTTAATCTGACCACAGTGGAACCACCCCACCCCCCCCCCCCCCAACCTTCTTCTTTATTTTTTTTTTCAGCTTACAAGAAACGATAATGTTTGGCAATTTCCATCAGATGTTTAGTGAAGAATGTTTTTTTCTTCTTCTTCTTCTTTTTACTCCAAGGCATTGAAAAACAATTGTACATAAACATTTAAAGACTAACTGGGAGCATTTTCGACATTAAAATCGATCTTCATTTTTTAGTCAGTTAAATTTTGAAAACGTCCATGACTCTTCTGTCTTCTATGATGCCATAGGAAAAGGTGCACGTTCTCTGGATCTTCACTTTAAGATGTTTGCTAATGTTGAGATTTCCATAAATATAAAAAGTGCAACACCTTAAAAAGTGTTCAATCGTGTGACTAGAATAATTCAGAAGGCGTAAATCTCCGTTGGAGACAGTGAATCCATGGCAACAGTGTCAACATAATCACAAATATTCCAGAAATTCAAGTATTAAAAAGCTGACTCGGTGTAAAAGAAAGGGATTAATTATTAAGCAGGAGTGCCCATACAAGTGAAATATTTGGAGGACTTTTGAGGTTACAGATTGAGGGAGAAAAGGGGGGGGGGGAGGGGGTGCAGGGCCTTCTGAACACATAGACCTGCTGTGTACTGCCCAGCTGCTTCACAGGCATAGGGCCTCCATGCATATCTGCTTTTATAAAGTTACTGGCCATAAATACAATTTTTACTCTTCTATCAGTTGTTATAGGGGCTCTAGCGTTTGCTCAGGGGCTCATAATGATGTTAAGACGGCTCTGGCCCCCCCCCCCCGCCCAAAAGGGTCCCGCCCGCCCGGGGCCCGGGGGCCCCCGCCCGCGGGCCCGCCTCACGCCCCCCACCCTCCGCCCGCCCCGCGCTCAATCCCCACCCCACCTCTCTCTGTATCGGCTCTGCTCAGTTGTGTATTAGTTGCCGAAACAATAGGACACAGTTAATAATACGCGGACGGGGAAAGGAATAAGAAGAGCAAGATGAATATGCTGACAGGCAAATAAATATAATAAATGCTGTGAATAGTTTTATATTTACAATAATACCTAATGACAGAATTTCCAAACATGGCTAGACTTTGCCCACCTTATAAACTTGTGTGTGTCTGTGTGTGTGTGTGTGTGTGTGTGTGTGTGTGTGTGTGAAAACTTATGGTATGACGAAAATAATGACTGAGATGATGGTGGTGACGACGAAGATAATAGTGACGATGACGACGTCGACGAAAACGACAATAACAGATTGTGGTGGTGATGATGATGATGATGAGGATGATGATGATGACGATGATGATGATGATGATGATGGTGGTGGTGGTGATGATGATGATGATAATAATGATGATGATGATGATGATGATGATGATGATGATGATGATGATGATGATGATGATGGTGAGGATGATGATGATGTTCATGATGATGATAGTGATGATGGTAATGGTGATGATGATAATGATAGTGGTGTTCATGATAGCAATCAAACTGGTTAGAAAATGATCCAGTCTTGTTTAAACAAGTCTCTAAATGTCTTGCGAAATGTTTAAATTAAAGATAAATTGTATGTGTGTGTATGTGTTTGTGTGTCGATCTCAGCGCTTATCCTATGTTGAGGCAGACTTTGTCTCCTTCTCCCACCCCCCCCCCTTTTCTCTAATTTCTAACTGTCCATGATTCACACACGTATATCAGTCTAGGATTTATATAGCTTTTAAGAACTGAATTTCTCGTCTCCATTGACAAAGAAAGGATTAGTAAAACAAGGAGGAAGAAATAAGCAATATGCAATGCGATATCATTAAAAAGAATATGACAAAGGATATACGAAACAATCTATCACCAGGGCACACTGGAAAGCTAAAAGCTCCTTGCCAATTTCCCGCTTGATGAATCGTTCATTCCTAGAGTGCTCTTGATATTTTTTGTCGACTATGTTTTTACGTTAATTTACCGTGCTGGGATGGATATGTGTGTTTTTCTTCTTCTTCACCTCCTCTCTTTTTTTACTGCCTTTGATGTCGAGGAAGACACACGAGTTCTATATTTTACTCTTCTGGCCGGCTCGACCATAGACACATCGTGCAGGTTGTAGAGTTTCTGTGATGTCATTTGTCCATGTTGTTCTTGGTCTGCCTCGTGC
>CAJHNH020004738.1:10000-30000 GCA_905116865.2 Candidula unifasciata
AAATGCTGTTAGAAGATACATGGTTAGATGAAGTAACATGTGCATGAATGTGTGATCGTGCAAATTAAGCGGGACGTGTGAGAAGAAGAGAGCAACACGCGCATAAAGATATTTTTTTACATCCAGAACACGGACTGACTGTTTCTGGACTGTGCTATATTTTAAAGAAGACTATAGTTGCCATTGAGGGGGCTGCGTGGTCTTGAGGTATGATGTCCGCCTCGAGTGCTAGAGGTCCCGGGTTCAAGCTCCAGTGAACGCTAGGATTTTTTCACGTTTTTTTCACCCTGGTCTCCGGGTAGTAAGACTGGACGCTCGTGTGTATAGTTGCTCAGAACAAAAAAAATCCCCTGGCAATTGGAAATCGAAAAGAGTAGCCTAACGCCCGATCGAAATTTAGAGTTAAAAATCTACCCAAAGTATTTCACTATCCTTGCCGGTGCAATAGAGTTCGTGCACTGTGCTAAGATTCTTCAGACTCTGGCTCAAGTTAGAAAAAGAACGGAGCACACATGGGTTACATTCGTGTGCGATGATTTTGATCCGTTGAAAAAAAAAAAAAAAAAAACATAAATATATATATGTCGCAATAGCTGCTGCTGTTGTAGTTGTTAAGTCTTATAACTGGTCGACTTTCCTGAAGGTTACGGATGCGTCCCGCTCTGTTGTTTGGTTTCTGCGATGTCTTGCATTTACATTTTTAATTCCAGAAAGAGAATGCCTGTGATTTAGGTTGCAGCACTCTCTAGGGGGTTGTGTTAGACCCAGCATGTATGTGTAGAATAAATCAGAACTATTGGGACTACAAAAATACATCCGACGTTTCTGTCTACGTCTTTGTGCAAGCTGTCGTGATACAATTATTGTCAGGAAATTTTTTTTATCCTTTATGAACTACGCTGTTACTTATTAAGCCTCTGAGGAAAGCCTGCTCACGCAACACCTTCAGGATTCCATATTTTAGTAACTTCCTTGCTCGAGCCATGGCCAACCCCAAGAGACAACTCCGTGACAATCAGTGTGGTATTGAAACAGTAGCCCAATAACTAGCACAATCCCTGGCGAGAGCACCTGAGTTATAGCCCTAAATTCTGAGGCTCTAAGACCTCCCTGTCTACACTGCACGGATGAATGGCGGCGTTTTAAATACGAAAGTTTTTTTTTTTTTTTTTTGGGGCGCCCTTATACTTGGTTTTATTTTTAATTAATGTATGTTTTCTGCGTTTAAAATAGCAACTTTTCCGATTTTTGTAATCAACGTCTGTGGAGTTAATGCAATGTATACTGCTATTCTGTTTTTGTTTTGTTTTAGGTGATGTTTGGCGCATTAGATCTCTATTTCCTATTGACTCGACTTGTTAAACTGGTAACAGTATTAGGGTGAGACATATAAGTATCCGGAAGTAACGCTTATAATTTGTTGAACAACCACATCCGAATACCTGCCACCGTTAAGAAAGACGTAAGTAGTAAGTAAAGTAAAGGACCCTTATCCACGCCTTTAGGCATATAGGGCATATAGGGCTAGACCTATATTTTTAGACGAATTAACACAAGATGGGTGATATGGTCAGCATTACACCGCCCGCCTTTACTTCCCGGGACTGCACCCTAAACCCACTCGAGGCTGGGTCAACCTGGGACCCAAGGTCATTTTTGAAAAAAAAAAAGTACGGCTCCGCCAAGGAGCGAACCCAGGACCTTCCGATCCGCATGCAAGCGTCTAGCGGTTCTGCCACGGCGACTCCCTACGGAACACGTGCGCAGCCAAAAATACTCTTTCTTCTCAAGATCAGTTATTAAAACATAGTATAAACCAGTGATATTCTAAACTAACGATTACATGGCGACTGAAACATGACGTAATAGCCACATTTAATTGATGCATAAGGTTTTCTTGGTCTTCCAAATGTCTTCCTTCCAGATGTTCTGCTGTTAAAAATAACAAAAAATATAACTCATATGCAGTTTGTTCTGGTCTGCATTCTCCCCATTTCACTCATTGTCTGTGAATATAATTCTTCTTTCTTCTTCTTGTTCACCGGCTGTGAATTCCGACGGTAAGTCGCGGTTGTTCGTCCAAAATGGACTTTTGGCTTTTACCCTGACCTGAGTTTTGCGTGTACATCCGTTTTACTGGCTTATTTGTTTGCAGTACTCTTTCCCCGCCTCTCCGGCAGATGTACTCCGACTTCGGAGGAAGAATATAATTCAAACATTCAAACACCGTCTTATTGCAACGTTTTCTCTAGTGCTGGTGTTCGTAACCCTGTCTCTTCTTTTGTTATTAGTGACCTAACTGCGCATTTCTGTTGTAGCACCATCCACTTCCCCTGCCTTGTTCTTTTCACTGTTGTAAGCTTGTTTTCATCTTCAAATTTCAATAGCCACTAATTGTAAACAAAACAACACAATTAAATGTATAATTATGGTGGCTCACACTTTTGTGAGACGTTCATTCAAGCATTATATATTGTTTTTTAGTCGCCCCTTGATATTGTTTATTCCTTATCGTCCTTTTCAGGATGTAATTTTTTATTTGAAGCTCCACCCTGGCTTTTACCGGGGGCCGCAATATAGGCAGGCCATAAATATGGCCAAATGTCTGAACGCGGTTTCTGGGACCTCTCCACGGCGATCCTCATCCGCATGGTGGCACTTTGTGTCATCGGGTGTTTATCGCTTGTGTGATGTCCTGGTGGGGTAAAAAGTCAGCCAGTCAGTCGCCCTTTGATTTTTTTAGCCTGAGGTATACAATTGAGAATATAATTTGTGAAGGTAATAAGTGAAAATTGTACTTGCATTAAACATTTTGATAATCCCCGCATACCATAAAAATGTTGAAAAAAAAAAAAATATCATTGTGAAAATTCTAAGTCCAATAAATTGTGTGAAAAATTATGTTTTATCTGTTCAGTTCATTGGTTATTGCGTGCAATTTAGTAATACAAACTTATTATATAAAAGCATTTTTTTTTTCTTTTAAAACAAATGTAAATTTTTAAACACGTATCAAAATGTTCACTCCATTTTACTTCTCAAGCATCTCTCCCTCCCATGTGTGCTACTATTTAATTGTGCCCCTATACAACATGCAAAGAGCGCCCGTGATGTAGATTACGGATCCTGAGCTAGCGGTTTCGGGTCATGACCGAACCAAACTATTGTTTTTCCTAAATGAAAATGGCCGAAAACCTTGAGTGTGTATCAGATATAGTCCTGGGAATTAAAGGTGACCTGTGTGATGTTGACTCGTTCAACCACTGAATGACGATTGTTATTGAAAAAGGTCTAGCCCTATATACCCAAGATGCCGAAGGCGTGGAAAGGATCCTTGGCTTTTAGTGACTTACTTCATACGTAAAGTACTCCCCATGTGGATTTCAGGGTCCCATTGCGGGGGAAAGAAGAATAGACCCACTGCCTCACCGACAAGCCTGTTCGCCTATTTATGTTCTTCCTCGGAAGTCGAAGTGCAGGTGTCTGAGAGGTAAAGAACCAACAATGTGCATACTGCTGATTTGCAGTAAAGTCAGTTCTGTTGAGCAGATGGGCATCTAACACTCAGGTTCTGGGACAAGACTGAAGTCGAGAAGTGGACAAATAAACAAAATCTTGTCGCCAGAGTTTACAGCCAGTGACTGCAAAGAAGAAGAAGAAGAAAATGAAGACGAAGAAGAAGAAGAAGAAGAAGAAGAAGAAGAAGAAGAAGAAGAAGAAGAAGAAGAAGAAGAAGAAGAAGAAGAAGAAGAAGAAGAAGAAGAAAGAAGAAGAAGAAGAAGAAAAGAAGAAGAAGAAGAAGAAGAAGAAAGAAGAAGAAGAAGAAGAAGAAGAAGAAGAAGAAGAAGAAGAAGAAGAAGAAGAAGAAGAAGAAGAAGAAGAAGAAGAAGAAGAAAAAGAAGAAGAAGAAGAAGAAGAAGAAGAAGAAAAATAGGAACAAGAACAAGAACAAGAACAAGAAAACGAAGAAGAAGAAAAAGAAGAAAAACAAAAAGAAGAAAAAAAAGAAAAAGCAGAAGGAGCAGAAAAGGAAAAAGAAGAAGAAGAAGAAGAAGAAGAAGAAGAAGAAGAAGAAGAAGAAGAAGAAGAAGAAGAAGAAGAAGAAGAAGAAGAAGAAGAAGAAGAAGAAGAAGAAGAAGAAGAAGAAGAAAATGATGATAATGATGATGATGATGATGATACAAAAGAAGAAGAAGAAGACGATGATGATGACGACTATGATAATGATGATGATAGTGATGATGAAGAAGAATAAGAAGAAGAAGAAGATGATGATGATGATCATGATGATGATCATGATGATAAAAAAGAAGAAGAAGAAGAAGATGATGATGATGATGATGATGATACAAAAGAAGAAGATGATGATGATGACGACTATGATGATGATGATGATAATGATGATAATGATGATGAAGAAGAAGAAGAAGAAGAAGAAGAAGAAGAAGAAGAAGAAGAAGAAGAAGAAGAAGAAGAAGAAGAAGAAGAAGAAGAAGAAGAAGAAGAAGAAGAAGAAGAAGAAGAAGAAGAAGAAGAAGAAGAAGAAAAGAAGACGAAGAAGACTATGATCATGATGATGATGATGAAGAAGAAGAAGAACAAGAACAAGAAGAACAAGAACAAGAAGAACAAGAACAAGAACAAGAAAAACAAGAAGAAGCAGAAAAAGAAGTAGAAGAAAAAAAGATAACGATGATGATGATGATGACGATGATGATGATGATCTTCTTCTTCTTTCGTTGACGTTTGCCTGAAATAAGTTGTCTATATCAGCAATTTTGTCACTTGTATAAGTTTCACTGTTGTTGTTAATTCATTTAGTGGTCCATAGAGTTTACGTTCCACTGTTGTTCTTTCTGGCCAAATGGTTTGCCTTAATGTGTCAAATTCGGTGCAGTCCTCAGTACATGCTCTGCTGTCTGGGGCACCTTTTAACAGGTGCACATGGCTGAAACGCCTATATTGAATTTTGTGTACATGTGGTTACGTAATCGGTTGTGCCCTGTTCTGAGGCGGAGGATAATGACTTGTTCTGATCTGTCCATATGATGATGATGATGATGATGATGATAATGATGAAGAAGATGATGATGATGACGATGATGATAATGATGATGATGATGAAGAAGAAGAAGAAGAAAAGGGGAAGAAGAAGAAGAAGAAGAAGAAGAAGAAGAAGAAGAAGAAGAAGAAGAAGAAGAAGAAGAAGAAGAAGAAGAAGAAGAAGAAGAAGAAGAAGAAGAAGAAGAAGAAGAAGAAGAAGAAGAAGAAGAAGAAGAAGAAGAAGAAGAAGAAGAAGAAGAAGAAGAAGAAGGAGGAGGAGGAGAAGAAGAAGAAGAAGACATGTAAAGTACGTTTTCAAAGTACTCTTTAGACCTCTATTTGTTCTTGTTTGCGACTGCGTCAATGTCCGTGTGCGTCGTATACTGTTGAAGACATTGTCACCGAAACGTTCATACTGTCGTTCGGAATAGGTGGGAATAATTTTTAATAGTGTTTCTTCTTTGGTTTTGAAGTGACAATTTTTCATGAGATGTCTATTGAGATTTGTGAGTGCACCAGCGCGCACACTTCCCCAACTCCGTGGGTACATTAGTCAGGATTCACTTCAGTTATTGTCTGAAGATCCCTTCTATTGTTTGACGTTATGTCAAAACGGAAGAAGGAAGTCCTCTTTCTTGGTTGAAATCCTGAATTTTATGCAGACATTCAGCATGTTGTTTAACTATTTTCTGTGTGATTCTTTTGATTATTTTTACTTGCAAATGACCGCACAATGTTTATTTTCAATTCCCGGTTCCATTTTCCATTATACAGATTTCTTGCTATCCGCGAATATCCCCTGTTCTCTGCACATTGTCGTTGTTAATTTGCTTTTTGTTTTTAACCTAAAGTGCTTTTAACACAGTTTCTTTAATTAACCTTTGCCTGGTTTGTGCTTTTTCTTATCTGATCAAAATACTTCTCCGAATTTTCACATTCCCTCACGTAGGCCGGACTTTCTTTCTTCTTATTTCGTCGTGTTTGTGTTTAACTGCACTTGTCTGAAATCGCGAATCTTGTACTTTATCTTCCCATTCCTTTTCAGCCTATTAAGCTTTCTGGATCTTTGTTTGTTTATTGTCAAATGTCACTTTCGCAGCTAATACTCTTATTGTCACATTTTTGTGTAACTTGCAATGTGGGGTCTCTGTAGTGAAAATAGTCACATATTGCTTAGATCAACAGGCTGTTTTTTTGTTGACTGTTTTTGTTCCTCAGTTGTAAACTCCAGCGGAAAGTCTTGATTATACGTTCATATTTATACATTGGCTTGTTCCAGGAGTTAAGTTTTCTGTGTGTGGTCTGTTGTTTTCTTGCCTAACAGACAAATGTACTCCGACTTCGAAGGAAGCAACAGGTTTATAAAATATTTAAATTATGAACTGAAGAGGAGTTATTCAAAGAAGGACAATTTTGGTAGGACAGGGCACATATAAGAAAACCTGAAAATAATGTAATGATTATGGGGGTTAGACAAAAAGACAGATCAAAAACATATCCAGTAGAAAGCTCGAAAGTTTAGTAGACAAAAAAATGCAGAACATTTGTGGTAAGCTGAATATGAGGGGTGAGACACACGCATCCACACAGACACACATACACATTACACACACATATCCACACACACACACACCCACATACATATCCACAAACACATATCAGTTCAGTTATTCAGTTAATCACAGTTCCAACTTCACTGCAAACATCCACATACACACACACATATCCACGCACACACACACACACACACACACACACACACACACACACAAAAACACTCATATCCACAAAAACATATCAATCAAGTTATTCAGTTAATCACAGTTCCAACTGCACTGCAAACAGCCACACACACACACACACACACACACACAGCCACACACACATATATTCACACACACACCCACACACATATCCACACACACACACACACACACACACACATCCAGACACACACGTATTATTTTGTTATTCAGTTAATCACAGTTCCAACTTCACTGCAAACAGCCACAAACACACAGCCACACACACAATCCACACATCCAGACACACACATATCAATTCAGTTATTTAGTTAATCACAATTCCAACTTCACTGCAAACAGCCACACACACACAGCCACACACACACATCCACGCACACACACCCACACACACATCCACACACACATATCAATTCAGTTATTCAGTTAATCACAATTCCAACTTCACTGCAAACAGCCACACACACACAGCCACACACACACATCCACGCACACACACCCCCACACACACACACACATCCACACACACACACACACACACACACACACACACACACACCCCCACACACACATATCAATTCAGTTAATCAGTTAATCACAGTTACAACTTCACTGCAAACGAAACGCATCTTACCCACTACGTTCTTATGCCCCACCCCCCCCCCCCCCCCCCCCCAAAAAAAAAAAAACTACACAGAATGAAAACTGAAATAGACTGCAGCCTCGGCAAAGCCAAACAGCACACACGCATATAGTAAAACATAAGACAGCCATCAGAAGCACCAGCACAAAAAGTCCGCCACTAGAATTGCATTTCCTCGTCGTTGAAAGCAACAAATCCGCATTACACATGCATTAGCGCATAAGTCACATCCATTTCTGTGGTAATATGCCACCGGCGATTTACCGATCTGTGTTCATGAGGCGGGAGAACTGACGAGAGATCGAGTTTCTTTCAGGCAGACCGTGATGAAAGCGACGTTCTGCACAGGACCTGCTACATGATGATGCTAATGATGATGCAATTATCATAAATTGCGTTTGATATACTGTTTAAAGCATTCCAAATGAACCCAAAGACTCACAATCGCTTACCTTACTCTCAACTCAATAGCTGGGCGACATAAATATACACATATTCGAGGAGGGGGGGGGGAGAGGGGGAAGCAGCACATAAACGGGACTGTAAGTGATAACTTGTCAAAACTAGATCAGTTGACATATCAAAGCTCAGCCTCAAACTATTAGTAAAAAAGTAAAGTAAGATCTCTTTCACGCCTTTAGGCGTATCGGGCATATGGGAAGAGCGTCCCATATTTTTACAGACCATCAGCACTCGGTGGGTAATGTGGTCAGCATTACGCCGGCTGTCTTTACTTTCCCAGGACAGCCCATCCTGGTACCCATTTGAGGCTGGGTCGACCTGTGACGTCCCATAACACGATAAAAATCCACGCAGCCCGCAGTGGGTTTCGATCGCGGTACGTTAGATTACGAGTTATAAATGTTTGCGTGTGTATATATATATAAATATATATATATATATATATATATATATATATATATATATATATATATATATATAATATATATATATATATATATATATATATATATATGTATATTCACAGTATAAATGTGTGCTTGTGTACATTTATATATATATATATATATATATATATATATATATATATATATATATAATCACGCGGTATAAATGTGCGTGTGTGTGTGTGTGTGTGTGTGTGCGTGCGCGCAAGTGTTTTTCCTAGACGTCGCTGAAGTTAATATCACACGGTGCGGTCAGCGCCTTTCATTGCATTCACCACGTCTCTGACTACGACATCTGAAAGCTATGTAGGACAGATTGTGGTTAGTTCGTCGTTAGTCTCCCCAGACCCCGCCAATCTACACATTAGCTCACTTCTGATTGATAGCTCCTGAGCTCCATGACTTCGTACACGGTTACAGGGGTGTTCCGCAATGCTGTTGATATCGCGTGTTGTATATTTCAGCATTCCAGCGCTTTTAACAATCGCAAAACAGGGAGAACCTGGGTCTAACACAACTCCCCTAGAGAATGCTGCAACCTATGTCACAGGCATTCTCTTTCTCGAAATAAAAACGTAAATGCAAGACATCTCAGAAATCAAACAACAGAGCGGGACACATCCGTAACCTTCAGGAAAGTCAGCCAGTCCAACAAACATTAATAAAAAGGGACCTACTCTATTTTGATAGACTAACGTCGAACTAACCCAGATTCTGTATATTTCTTGCCACAAAATGTGATCATGTCTTTCCCCACAATTATCCCACACGAGAGCCACAAATGACATCTGCAAAAAAGGGAGCCAGAAAAAAGTCCCAAGCCTATTTCAGAAATAATCTGTTCAGCTTTGTTTAGAGTTGCTTTATCATCTGGGTGCTGGAAGGTGATGGCATTATGGTCGAATTATGTTCATCTTAGTTTCTCCAGATTATGATAAGCTTAATTCCCCTACGTAGCCAGCAGACAAAGACGTCGACTTATGTCTTATAATATTTGTTATTGCAGATTTTAGATTTCTTGATGATTAATGTTATTTGATGTTATATTTGAAAAAATAACTTCCGTGCTTGATAAGCTTTGTGATCATAAAGGGGTTTCGTTATATGCCATAACAAATAATCCATTATGTGTGCGTCATCAGTATCTTCCACATCAGTATCTTCAACATCAGTATCTTCTACATCAGCTTTTTCTACATCAGTATCTTCTACATCAGTATCTTCCACATCAGTATTTTCTACATTAGTATCTTTTACATTATTAGCATCTTCTACATCAGTATCTTCCACATCAGTATATTCTACATTAGTATCTTCTACAGCAGTATCTTCTATATCACTATCTTCTACATCAGTATCTTCTATATCAGTATCTTTTATATCAGTATCTTCTATATAAGTATCTTCTACATCTGTATCTTCTATATCAGTATCTTCTATATCAGTATTTTCTATATCAGTATCTTCTATATCAGTATCTTCTATATCAGTATCTTCTATATCAGTATCTTCTACATCAGTATATTCTATATCAGTATCTTCTATATCAGTATTATCTACATCACTATCTTCTACATCAGTATTATCTACATCAGTATCTTCTATATCAGTATCTTCTATATCAGTATCTTCTACATCAGTATCTTCTATATCAGTATCTTCTATATCAGTATCTTCTACATCAGTATCTTCTATATCAGTATCTTCTATATCAGTATCTTCTATATCAGTATCTTCTATATCAGTATCTTCTACATCAGTATCTTCTATATCAGTATCTTCTATATCAGTATTATCTACATCACTATCTTCTACATCAGTATTATCTTCATCACTATCTTCTACATCAGTATCTTTTATATCAGTATCTTCTATATCAGTATTATCTACATCAGTATCTTCTACATCAGTATTATCTACATCAGTATCTTCTACATCAGTATTATCTACATCAGTATCTTCTACATCAGTATCTTCTACATCAGTATTATCTACATCAGTATCTTCTACATCAGTATTATCTACATCAGTATCTTCTACATCAGTATTATCTACATCAGTATCTTCTACATCAGTATTATCTACATCAGTATCTTCTACATCAGTATTATCTACATCACTATCTTCTACATCAGTATTATCTACATCAGTATCTTCTACATCAGTATTATCTACATCAGTATCTTCTACATCAGTATTATCTACATCACTATCTTCTACATCAGTATTATCTACATCAGTATCTTCTACATCAGTATTATCTACATCAGTATCTTCTACATCAGTATTATCTACATCAGTATCTTCTACATCAGTATTATCTACATCAGTATCTTCTACATCAGTATTATCTACATCAGTATCTTCTACATCAGTATCATCTACATCAGTATCTTCTAGATCAGTATCTTCTACATCACTATCTTCTACATCAGTATCTTCTACATCACTATCTTCTACATCAGTATCTTCTACATCAGTATCTTCTACATCAGTATCTTCTACATCAGTATCTTCTACATCAGTATCTTCTATATCACTATCTTCTACATCAGTATCTTCTATATCAGTATCTTCTATATCAGTATCTTCTATATCAGTATCTTCTACATCAGTATCTTCTATATCAGTATCTTCTATATCAGTATCTTCTACATCAGCATCTTCTATATCAGTATCTTCTATATCAGTATCTTCTACATCAGTATCTTCTATATCAGTATCTTCTATATCAGTATCTTCTATATCAGTATCTTCTACATCAGCATCTTCTATATCAGTATCTTCTATATCAGTATCTTCTACATCAGTATCTTCTATATCAGTATCTTCTATATCAGTATCTTCTATATCAGTATCTTCTATATCAGTATCTTCTATATCAGTATCTTCTACATCAGTATCTTCTATATCAGTATCTTCTATATCAGTATCTTCTATATCAGTATCTTCTATATCAGTATCTTCTACATCAGCATCTTCTATATCAGTATCTTCTATATCAGTATCTTCTACATCAGTATCTTCTATATCAGTATCTTCTATATCAGTATCTTCTATATCAGTATCTTCTATATCAGTATCTTCTATATCAGTATCTTCCACATCAGTATCTTCTATATCAGTATCTTCTATATCAGTATCTTCTACATCAGTATCTTCTATATCAGTATCTTCTACATCAGTATCTTCCACATCAGTATCTTCTACATCACAAAACAAAAAGTACTAATGTTTTCCAAATTAAATAAGCTTTTGTTAAAAATGAATAAAATAATATTATTACAGGCTTTAAAAAATAGTAAGATAATTAAGAAATCAAATAATCGTCTTCGCTAAATTCGCTTACAAATTTAAATCACGACTGAAAAAATGAAAAGCACAAAGTTTTCAACAAAAAATGAGTAATCTTGATGAGGAGCCTGAGAGAAAAAACATGCATATTGTGCATTTAAACCAGTCTCCCGTCATTTAGCAATGAACTAATGCCTCATGTGTGTGTGTGTATATGTGTGTGTGTGAGAGTTTATATGTGAGTGTGTATGCTGGAAGTGTGCACGCTTGTGTGTGTGTAAATACATCTGGGTGTGTATGTGTGTGCGCGCGCGCGAATGTGAGTGCATGTGTGTGTGTGTGTGTGTTTGAATATTCGTTAAAGAGGAGATAATTACTAATCTATTCATTTATCCTAAGCTCGGTTATGGAGAAGATAAGTTATTAGGATAAATAACTCGCACGAATGTGCATATCAACATATTTCTGAGGCTGAAGCAGATTAAAAACTAGCGTGTTAGGTGACGGTGAAGAGGAAACCACAACAAAGAAGAGATGAACATGTGTTAGATGATTTAATACTACCAACAGCTGCACAGTATAGGGATAACATAGGGCAGTGGTTCTCAACCTTTCTATTCCGGCGACCCTTTATTACAGTGTTTTTCACGTTGTGGCGACGCCGAACCATAGAATTATTTTTGTTGCTTCTTCATAACCTCAGTGAATATGTGTTTTCTAATGTCTTTGTCGACCCCTGTAAAAGAGTCGCGTCCCACAGGC
Source organism: Candidula unifasciata (assembly GCA_905116865.2). NCBI lineage: Eukaryota > Metazoa > Mollusca > Gastropoda > Stylommatophora > Geomitridae > Candidula > Candidula unifasciata. The sequence continues at coordinate 22,414 of CAJHNH020004738.1, forward strand.
TGGGAACCGCTGACTTAAGGACCCTTCGGGAGCGTACGCTAGAGATTCAAGCGAATTAGGAACGTAGGTACAGACACATGGGTATGGATAGTACACAGATGGAGAATACATGATAATAACATACAACTATTGTTTGTGATAAAATGTATAACTAAAAAGTAGTTGCAAGTAATCCAACAAGATTAATGAGTGAAGGTCAAAATGTGTTTTTTGTTTTAAAGTAACATGGCAAAGTGGGCTGAGGGCACGTGCTCTTCTTCTTCTTCTTCTTCTTCCTTCTTCTTCTTCTTCTTCTTCTTCTTCTTCTTCTTTTTCTTTTTTCTTTCTTTCTTTCTTTCATTTGTTCATTCTTTCTTTCTTTCTTTCTTTCTTTCTTTCTTTCTTTCTTTCTTTCTTTCTTTCTTTCTTTCTTTCTTTCTTTCTTTTTTTCTTTCTTTCTTTCTTTCTTTAGTTCTTTCTTTCTTTCTTTCTTTCTTTCTTTCTTTCTTTCTTTCTTTCTTTCTTTCTTTCTTTCTTTCTTTCTTTCTTTCTTTCTTTCTTTCTTTCTTTCTTTCTTTCTTTCTTTCGTTCTTTCTTTCTTTCTTTCTTTCTTTCTTTCTTTCTTTCTTTCTTTCTTTCTTTCTTTTTTTCTTTCTTTCTTTTTCTTTCTTTCTTTCTGTCTTCTTTTTCTTTTTCTTCTTTGGCATTCCGTTTATAGAGGCTCAATGCTGCAGAGATCATTGTTCCGATTCATTTCTCTGACTGACCTTTTTCTTTCCAGTTGGTGACACCAAGATGTGGTATTTCTGTCAACATATTACCTCTCCATGGCCTTCTTGGTTTGCCAATTCAACTTCCCTGTATACACAATTTTTACCTGTCTGTCGTCTGACATTCTCTGTCATATTAGTCAATTAGCCTTCATGATGCTAGTGATCAACTGTGATTATAAAAGGCTTTGAATTTTGTTGTTGCTTTTCGCTCTGTATTCCCCGCCAATTCATCTTTAAAAGGTCCATAGTTTCTTTGTAAAACTCTGTTTCAACAATTTGTAATGTGGCTGCTTCGCTGTGATCTATTAAGATGGAATGTTCCTTTTCTTTGTGTTTTCTTTTTCTATCAGAATACATATATTATGAGGATATATTAGTAGCTACTGTGTATACCCTGCCTCCGTTTACCAGACAGCGTTGTCTTGATTGAGCTGATCAGGTCAGACGGTTTCTCCTTTAGCAAAAGCCAGGTTGCAGTTTTGGAGTTCATTCTCAGCATTTTCCAGTACCAACATGCAGAGAGACATCTTTGTGTTTCCTACACATAAATATTTGAACATATGTTAGTCATCGTCTGAGGCTTAAGCATTGCGAACGCACTTTGTAATACCGGGGTGCCGGGTTCGATCTCAGCCGACCCTACAGAACGAAATGGGCAAACTACTGGATGAAAATTTACCTAGAAATCCGCAACAGACAAAAAATGCTGGTTCTGCAACGTACTGTAAAGAATACGCAACTAACTTTATTTGTGTCATACCCTTTGTCTGATTAATGTCCATTTCTAGCGAGGCGTTCAAACGAGTTTTGCGGATAAGGTACCGTGTGGGTTTTTTTTTAGACAATTCTTTTGCATACTAGGTTTTGTGTGTGTGTGTGTTTTTTTTTTTATTATTTATGATTTAGTCTTCTGTTGGGAAAACCTGTAGTAAAAATGAATGGCAGTACACGTGGCATTAACATTACCGCCCCAATTAGGAACCCATATTTTTTTTTCCTTTTTTTCTTCTTTTTGTTACTTCAACGCCCCGATCCTACTGTTGGCAGTGCCGTAATATAAACTAACGGTTGAATGGAGTCTCTTGGACTTGTGCATGGGGGATTCTCATTCCAATGGTGGCACTTTGTGTCACTGGGCGTTAATCGTTCGTTATGCCGTCTTGGTTGGGGTTGACCATCATTCACTGTTATCTGCCGGAGGGTCTGAAGTGACATCCTGACCAAAGCCAAGCCTTAAAAAACAAAAACAAAAGAGAAAATATCTATTTGGTTTTATAGATAGGGGTTCCACAAATAATATAGTGTGTATCTTACCGACCGCCTCTACTTCCCGCAACATGTAGACTAGATCATGCTGTGACAACTGAAAATTTGTGGGGAGAGAGATTGGGCAAGACAAGGGGTGGGAGGAGATTTTTATCAGGCTTTTGTCGTTGCATGGAAGGGTATCTGTACACAAACTGATACATACTTCTGGAGCCCACAAGTTGTTTGAAGGCTTGAACAACGAATCAACTTCGTTGTACAAGGGTAGTAACCCATCAGTACTCCTTTCAACTTCTAACTCGAACCTGAGTCCGAAGATTCTCAGCACAGTGCACAAACTCCGTAGCACTGGCGAGAATTCTGTATACTTTGGGTATATTTTTCAACTCTAAATTCTGTATACTTTGGGTATATTTTTTAACTCTAAATTTTGCCCGGGCAGCGCCGTTAGTCTACTATTTTCGATTACCAAGTGCCAAGAGATTTTTGTTTTCGTGAGCAACAATGCATACGAGCGTCCTATCTCACCATACAGAGACCAGGGGAAATTACCAGTACTGCACGTAAAGAAAATCCCAACCTTCTCCAGGGCCGAAACTCGGGACCTCAAGCACTCAAAGCGGACGCCATGCCCTGAGACCACTCACCCCCCCCCCCCTTTCTCCCACTTCTTGTTGAGAGGAGTGTATAGTTGAAACACGACACTTGATGATGATAATGTTGATGAGTGTTAGACAAGTCGACCTAGCAGCTCAAATAAATTCAAGCAGACCCCCCCCCCCCTCTCCTACTCCCCTCCCCGGCCGCCAGCATCTCCTCTTCTCTTCCATATGGTTTCGATCACATTACAGCCAACGCCTAAAGGTAATTGTCTGACCTTTTTCGCTACCGCATCTCCTAATTTCGCTCAAGTAACTACATTAACCCTATCATACTCAGATAGTTGGAGAGGGCTAATCCGGGCCATGAAATTCTTGAAGTAGTCGGATGTGTCTGCCGCAAGGCGCAAATATCGCAACCATGCTGTTAAACGGTCACAACGCAATTACCTCTTCGGATGAATACAGCAGAAGAATATCCAGATTTTTATTCGGCAGTTCTGACCCACGGGTGGTATAATTTGGAAGAAGCAATCGCCCGAGACACGAACGATTGATATCATTACCGAGCCTGGTAATGGGGCAGGGGAGGGCGTGTCTCTGTTTCCCAGACAGTAAGGACAGTTAGGGCACAGCTGTTCTTGTATTGGCACTGACTGACAAAATTAAAAGAGCCTTGAGGTATCTAAGTCGTGAGTAAAAAACAAAATCCATTTAGATTAATTATTAGGAGACCTTTTCGTCACGCCAGATGTGCGTCATGCATATAATGCTAGATTAATATTTCATACATGACAAGGCATATGTGGTCAGAGCTCTTTGGGAACAAGTAACGAAGTCAGAAGAGAAAGTTAATTATTATGGGCTGGAGAGAATGATGCACCTGTGTATGACCAGAGGGTTCAGCCGGGACACTACGCTCAGGGGAAAGGCAACACGGACATACAACCAGCATTAGTTTTGGAACTCTACGCTGGCTGCCACGGGTGGAGACTGAGCGCGTATGGGAATACCCCGAGTGCTGTGATATCAATTCTTGACTTAACTCAACTCATATTTCATAGACCCATCGGCCTTTAATGGGGGATGAAGTCAACAGTGCGAAATGAACGAACAAATGAACGAAGGAACTTTTTTTTTAAAGGGTCACAAATTGGGCACGCTGGCCCGTCTTACATTCGGTCCTTCCAATCACCCATCTTTCACACGGCAGTTGCATTTTATAAATAAAACGAAAGATGTGTTGGATATTACTGGGGATGGAGGGGAGGAAGGGGAAGGGCGGGGGGGGGGGGGAGTGTACAACCCATACACAGACACTTGAAATTAACAGTACAAATGAAAGGCCAGCAGTAAATGCTATAGAAACAGAGATATTTGAATATTAGAAAATCTTTCTACTCTCTTGGATCTTTAGTAACAAAACCAAATTATTTTTATTTCATTTCAGTCATCTTGACTGAAATAAAATAAAAATAATTTTTTTTTTCCAAAATCCCAATGACTAAACACATTTTTACCAGCCTACTTAAATTATTCTTATCTAGAGAGATTAACAAGATTTTTTAAACTGCACATGTCGAACGTTATACACATAAATGCTCAAAACAACTATCTATATATATAAAAATCAATGTTTGTGTGTTTGTTTATGAGCTATAGACTCGGAAACTACTGAACAGATTTAGCTGAAATTTTCAGGATATGTTTGTTTTGATACCGGATGTTCACCCATCATGGTTTGAAATTCAACCTGTCATTGTTAGAGATAGTGTGCGACAATTTTTTGCGAAAATCTTCGAAACTAATATTTACATTTTTAGTGACAGTTAATTATAGCCACGTTAGTAAATGCGCATGCACCGCAGTCAGAACGCAAGACTTCCACCATTCGCCGGCGAGATACGTACAGCCAACGCCTTCTCTAATAGAGTAGGCCGTGGTACAGCAAACAAGACTATCTTTATATCTGTGCAGGCAATGATTGCCACAATAACCATATTAAACACGATTTCTATTTTCTGTTGTTTTTTTTTTCAAACAACCTTCGATGAGTTAGAAAGTAGCCGATGGATTGGAAGGGAAAGGGGGGGGGGGGCATCAAGGCCTACCTCGACACCGGCGTAGACATTGACCGTGTTAGACACGTGCGATTTCTATTGTTGTGCCGTTTCAATAATATATCTGGAATATCTGTCTATGAGAAAACAATTGCCTACTGTTTTTAGTTGTATTATAATCGGGACACTGTATTAGGGACACACATCTCTAATAGTTTTGTTCTCTTTTCGTTTCTCCGATGAAGTGGCTGCTTGGTCGAATGGTTAGAACCTTGCCCTCCTGTCCGGGAGATCAGGGTTCGAATCCGCAGTAGTTTTTTTTTTTACCCAGGGCTAAAATAAAATCCTCACCTGCACTGTTGTGGCGACAGCACTAGCCATGTGGCCCTTAATAATTTTAAAAAAGGACAGGTATGTGGGCAGTTGATAATTAAATTTGACCATTTTTATGATTTTATTTTTAAACTTTACAATTGCATGGTTACGCTGAAATTTCATAGCTTTCCATTTATTTTCGTTTAGATTTAATTATTTTATCTGCGTTGGAATTTTAAGCTGTGCTGTTTACAATAGCGTTCATTTTCTAATTATGGTGTATTTTTCCTGTTTTCATTTGCATTTCAATTGGGTTTTTTTCCCTCCTAACTACTTCAATGAGGGAAAGAATAGTCGGTAAATTTTTTTTTTTGGGGGGGGGGGGGGGGTTGCAAACTGTTTACTGAGAGAGCTTTAAGTCACAGTAACTGCTTTACCCACTCAAAGTAGCAGCAGCAGTAGTAGTTGTGGTTGGGCTGTTACACCGTAGTGCTCTCATGTGAAGACCGCCGGTAAGGTTATGGCGTTCTTCTGTCAGGAAGCGAAATTATACATCCTAACCCGACCAGTCCGTGGCGACAGCACTAGCTATGTGGCAGCAAATCTTCTGGCTCACGACTCCTTGTCTACTCCGATGGTAAAACAGATAGCAGTGACATTATTTTAGCTACTGTGGTGGTGGTCGTGGTGGTACTGGTACTTGAAGGATGATGTGGTAAATATTACACTAGGCCCATTCACTACCTATTACAATTCCTGCTCCCATTTTAGTACGGATGGACAGGGATGTCAATGTCAGTTACAACAAAAACAAAATATCGCCAGGTGATTATTTTCAAATCCTTCGAAGAGGAAGAGAGCAGTAGTCGGTGAAAGAGGGGAGGGGAGGTGTGTAATTACCTAAATTTAAGAGAACTTAAAGAGCTTTACAGGTGATTTTCAAGTTCTCATTAGTTAATTTGTTTATATTTTACTAACGCTACCTCCGCTATTCAATTTTTTTAAGACTGACTTTGTTATTTACAAGTACAGCTGTAGCTTTACTTCCGTCTCCTATAAAAATACATGTGATAACCAAATAACCATTTTTGTTACTGTGCTAATAACACCATTTAAACGACCACTAATATAAAGACACAATTATATGGTGCCTTTTCTAAAGTTGGAAAACCAGACTGTTACTATTTCTGTGCAAAGAATGAATGCGATATCAACTATATTAGACACAAGCGATTTTCATTGTCTTTCTTTTTCAAAAACCTTTGATGAGGGAGAGAGTAGTAGGTGGATTTAGTTGTGATGGGGGGGGGGGGGGTGGGGATCAAAAACTATTTCTATATCTGAGCAGACAATGATTGTATTAGACACGTGCGATTTCTATTTTCTTTCATTTCCATTTAGCCAAACTATGCCACAGCAACGCGTGGCCGGGTACAGCTAGTACGTATATAAATTCAAAACTTTGCAAATTAAATTCAACCTTTTCCCAAACAAATTCACCCGGTTGTAAGTGAACCTCTTCTAATAAAGAAACGAAATCCGATTCAAATGATTGTTGAAAATACACATGTTATTGCCATTACGGCAAGATGTTGACCCATGTCGAGTGCATTCTGGTCTTTGACATTTGTGTTGCATTATTTTGCATTGGTAAACCAAATTCACCCTTTTACCAGATAAATTCATTTGTTTGCAAAACAACTTCACCAGCATAAAAATAAAATACATCATTATGCAAAACCTTTTGCGAATCAAAATCTTCGGTGTTTTGTTTCCCGAACACGTAAATCCGCTGTGCCCATTTACAACATGCCTGCCATTTGTGCGCCTTTCGGCGACACATCCGATTTCGGGTTAGCCTTCCTGGAAATTAAATTCTGTCTATGGTAAATTAAGTTTGTCTGACGAGTGACAAAGTAAAGCTATTTTAATCGTGTCATTTTTGAGTAGTTACTTGCTTAGTCATGAGAGTAGTACTCTCTCAGGACGGCATTTTTTCTGAGGTTTGGACAGCATTAATTTTGAGCGGAATTTCTTTAGTGCAAAAAGATAAAGCTAAAACCTTCCTGAAGACAAAGTATTGGCTGTATCGGGACTTATTATATATCAAATTAAAGATAAATCAGTGCAGAATAAATGTCAGTATAACAAGAAAATATTATTAAAATCACACAACATTCAAGGATGTTAGACACATATGAAAATTATTGACATACACAATTTTTCTGATTAGCTTATTTTTTACTTGTTTAACAACACTGCTATCCAATTCTAAGAATGCACATGCTTTCCCTTTTCAATTATGTATTAGCTAGTCTTTATTTGAAACAATAATTTAAATACTTTGGCTGTTATAATACTTTTGTGTGACATGTCAGTTTTCACAACAACCGAAAATCGGAAAAAAACAGTTGATCGAAACATTGATCTGATTGAAATATTTTGTAAAATTTTCATATCCTAAACTAAATTATTGCTAGTAGATTTGTCACTTAAATATCAATCATAATATCAAGACTGTTGTCACCATCTGGCAGAGATTCATTAACGATAGAGCAGTATGAACAGTTCGAGACGTTTTCCCTTGTTATTTAG